>OY992536.1:322749108-322873071 GCA_963921195.1 Pegoplata infirma | reverse complement strand
AAAAAAGAAGAACATCAGACAGAGTGAAGTAGTTTTTGCACAGTTTTAAGAAACCAAGTCAACTATGTGCTTCTTTCGAACCCTTAAAAAACATTTTGGTTCCAACGAACATCTCATTGTAATTTTTATGCCCAGTACATCAAGAGTGTCGGAGTCATCAATAGTTATACCACCCATATATAGAATTTTGGAAAAAATATATATAAAATATAAGTGGGCAAAAATGGCGGAATAAAAATTCGCATAAAAGAACATTTTTTAAATCACCATATAAAAGAGCTTCCGGCACTTCCGGCACAGGATATCAGAAGAAAGAAAGAAAGAAAGAAAGAAAGAAAGAAAGAAAGAAAGAAAGAAAGAAAGAAAGAAAGAAAGAAAGAAAGAAAGAAAGAAAGAAAGAAGAAAGAAAGAAAGAAAGAAAGAAAGAAAGAAAGAAAGAAAGAAAGAAAGAAAGAAAGAAAGAAGAAAGAAAGAAAGAAAGAAAGAAAGAAAGAAAGAAAGAAAGAAAGAAAGAAAGAAAGAAAGAAAGAAAGAAAGAAAGAAAGAAAGAAAGAAAGAAAGAAAGAAAGAAAGAAACTAGCTCGTACGGACGATCTGGCCTGGATGCGATTTATATAAGTAATAGTTAAAAAAAAATCGTTGACCGCGCCTTGACTGTCGGAATAAAATCGTAGTAAAATCAAACTGTTTTGTGCGACCATTGAATCAAGAAATGTTTGAACATAAAATACTTTCCAAAATTGAAGTTTAGATTGTAAAAATTATAACTTCTTTGTTGTAGAGGATATCAGAAGTCTCGACAAGTCTGATTTTATCACTACTTCGTTGTTGAAGTAAGGTTTAAATTAAAAAGACAACTAAAATATTTTTTTTAATTTAATTTTAGCTAATTATTCAAAACGTATACCAAACACTTGCGCAAAACAAACCTGGAAAATCTAATTAAATACCGCAGGCTATTTTTTCATATTAAAAAAATAAATAAATCAAATAAATAAATATCATTGCGACTGGTAAGTAGCAACGCGTGTCCATACAAAAAAAAGTTCTCATAATTGTTGGCACCAAATGATTTAAATCAAAACAGCAAACACAACAATTTATATGTAAGTAACCCTCTATTAAATCAAAAAAACAGAAAATTTTATTTGAAATTCATAAAGCTAATGATAAAAAAGAAAAAAAAACTCATACATATAATAACTGGATTAGTTTCCTAAGTTTCCCAGCATCATTGACTACAATCACAAAACAAGCAATTATAAAAATACCTTTTTTTTGATATTATACTTCTGTTGTGTGTGAGTGTATTCCTGAAAACAAGTACTAATCTGCTTAAAACCAACAACCAATCCATCCAACCAACCAACGATCCATCTTTTTTGAAATTTTATATTTAAAGGTTTCTCTTCCTCCGGCTAACTGACTGACTCCTTATATCGTATATTCATATATGCGCATGCCTCTTTGCAAAACATCAAATAATCGGATTAGTATTGTTCGTTCGTTCACAAAAGTATTGACTTTCTCAGGCCATTTAGGAAAACACAAAAAAAATATTTTCGAAAGCAACAGAATCTGAAAGAAAAACAGATTGTTTTGTGTCGAGAACTAACAAGTTAAGTTGAGGGTAGATTGTGTGGCAGGCAACTGTAAGGCGAAATGGCTGAATGACTGACGGACGGAAGGACTAAAATAAAATTATGTTTGTTTGTTTTGTTAAACGCTTGTAAGTCAGAAGGAAAATAATAACTAAAAATCAAAATTCAGCCCTTAAATTTCATTGTGATATGATGATACTGACTGATGATTATGATTCTGTTGATGATTATGAGATTTTTACCAGTTTGTTTATTTTTAACGTTTTTTTTTTTTTGTTCATATCTTTTTAGATACATGATAGTGATATTACATTATTAGCATGTTTAGTTAAAGATTTATTTGTCTAAATAAAAAATAAATAAAATACACTAGAATTAGAGTTTGATGATGATGATGTGATTCTTTCTGTGGATTGTGAGAAAAGTAAACATGGCAAAAAAAATATTTAAAAAATAAAGAAATCATATTCTTTTAATGATTAAATAATACTCGTACTTTGTATGTTGGTTGGCGTTTTAGTCATGCAGGCGTTGATGGGCGTTTTTTACAAGTTTAATACAAATAATTAATTTAATTTATGATATCAGTGATGATGATGTCGATTATTTGTTTGCTGTTGCATACGCCATTTTTTTTCGAAATAATTAAAAATTTATTTGATGTGAACTGCAGTATTTTATAATTAAAATAAAATCGTATATATTAAATTTGTTTACACGGTGAAGAATCATACACACTGAAAAAAATAACCTTCCTGATATTAATGAAACGGATTCATTATTTTGTTTTCATTACTTAAATGAAGGAATTCATTAGCTGATTGAAATTTCATGCATGTTATGAACAAATTTTATGAAACTTGTTTCATTAGATTTCATAATTTCATTAAAAAATATCATAAGATTTTTTAGAACTAAATACAACTCTGCGTTGCGAATAAGAGAAAGAAAACAGAACAAAAACATACGACGTTTTATTACACCACGCGTGTTTAGTCTAATTGTAATTTTTACATGTGTGTTAACTTTTTTCTAATAAAATAAAATAATTTTATATTATTTTGCTTTGTTATTGAAACTTGTGTGTGTGTTATGCTGGTTATATCTAATTGAAATTACAAGTAAAAAGTTCCGTATAAGTGTTTCTTTTGACTGTTTCTTATAAAATATTATATAATTTGCAACAGAAAAATAGTTTTTTAAGTCATTAAAATTTTGTGATGAAATGTAGGGTAATTTGTGTTGTTCCATTGCTACGTTGTGGCTACGTTTTGGCAGCACGTGTTTTTAAAGTCATCGCGTTTTTGTCTTTTCTAGTTTATTTATGGCAATTCAGACCAATTTAAGTTTGGAGTAAAATTTTGTTGTGTGTAAAAACTAGGATTTCATTCCGAAAATAAAAATTGTTTTGCGTTTTACGAGTAACAACTTTTTTTCAAATCCGATCGGAATTGAGTCTGTGACATGCACCTAAATAAAATTTCAGTGACGGTTACAGTGATGGTTACATGTGACTTACCAAAATTGTTATTAATGCAAATTTTCACTTATGGGTGTATGATACGTGCTGTTTTTAGGTAACTTGTTCCTAACTTTATTAGGGGCTTTCTATGGAAATTTTGATAACTATAACCAACATGAATTTATCGTAATTCCCATATCAAAACCTTAATAAAGTTAGCAACTAGTTACTTGTAAAAAGCAATTATCATACGCTCATTACCAACTACTATTCCACATTTAATCAATGGATATTTTCATACATTTTATGAAAAACTTCATAAAACGTTTCAAACAAGTTCTACGAATATTTTCATTATTTATATGCAAGTTTTCATTGAAAGGAACTTTAATGACACCACTTTCCTTAATCAAATGAAACCTGTCTTCGGTTGAAAACGTGAGTCATTTTTCATTAAGGTTAAGTCAATTTTCATTAATTTCACGAAGCTATTTTTTTCAGTGCATGTATGATCAAAAAAAAATTTAATATTACCAAAAAATCTCCCGATGATACATTTAACTTTAAAAAAAGGTAACATATGAGGCATTCCACACCAAATGTCCCGCTAAAGAAAAACAAGTGCCCTGTAAATTTCTGGATAGGTTGTTTGGATAGCCCTATATGGAACTAAGAAAATTGCGTTTTTGGTTTTTCAAATTTTCAAAAACTGGGCTTAGGAGTCGTGGTCAAATATTGGAAAAATGGTAAAATTTGTGGCGAGTTGCTTTGATTAAAAATTTATCACATTAAAACGGAATGCACCACAATCTCAAAAATTTACATTCTTATGTAGTTTTGTATGGGCTATCGATTAAATTTTTTTTTTTTTGAAAAATTTTCAGAACCAGTTCTGAAATTTTCCATTTTTTAAAAAAGTCAATTTATCAAAAATCCGGTCACTTTTTTAATTTTTTTTTTAAGTTAAGATGTTTGTCCATCCACACAAAAAAATTCAGAAACACGTTTGTCGTTTTTTTCGAGAAATTCGCATTTGAATTTAAAATTTCACAACAATTTTGTAATTTGCTTGTATTGTATTATCAATTGCATAAATATTACTCATACGATCTGTTGAAACAAGAAAATACAAGCAAATTACAAAATTGTTATGAAATTTAAAATTCAAATGCGATTTACTCGAAAAAAACGACGAACGTGTTTCTGAATTTTTTTTGTGTGGATGGACAAACATCTAAACTTAAAAAAAAAAATAAAAAAAAAAGTGGCCGGATTTTTGATAAATTGAATTTTTTAAAAAATGGAAAATTTCAGAACGGGTTCTGAAAATTTTCCAAAAAAAAAAATTAAATCGATAGCTCATACAAAACTACATAAGAATGTAAATTTTTGAGATTGTGGTGCATTCCGTTTTAATGTGATAAATATTTAATCAAGGCAACTCGCCACAAATTTTACCATTTTCCAATATTTGACCACGCCTCCTATGCCCAGTTTTTGAAAAATTTTAAAATCAAAAACGCAATTTTCTAAGTTCCATATAGGGCTATCCATACAACCTATTCAGAAGTTTACGGTACACATGTTTTTTTTCGCTGGACATTTAGTGTGGAATGCCTCATATACGCATCCATATATTCACATATATGTTTCCATATATACTCATTTTTCACCGGGTAGTCAAAACTAAAAAATAAAAAAAATTTAGAGCAAGGCCCCAATGCACAGTGCGTTGAGCCCATAAAACATAGATACAAAAATAGAAGGAGCTGTCAAATATTTTGAAATGTAGTTGAGAAAAAAATTTACTCAAAAACAAGTAGAAAAGTTAAATTCGACTTGGCCGAATCTATGAATACCCTCGACAATGCCCTTTTTAAGTTATAGTAAATTTTCTAGAGTGAAAAAATAACATTTTTGATTAGAATTATTTTATTTTGTGTAAAAAACTTTTTTTTAAACTAATTTTGAAAAAAAAAAATAATGTACTAATTTTTTTTTTTTGAGTGTAAAATTTTTTTTTGAGTGTAAAATTTTTTTTTGAGTGTAAAATTTTTTTTTTTTTGAGTGTATTTTTTTTTTGCTTTTAGTGTAAAATATTTTTTGTGACAAAAATGCGTTGTAAAATATTTTTGTGGCTTACCAATGTTTTTAAAACATGTTTAACGGGTTTTCAATACGTGAATTTAAGGTGTGGCGAATCTGAAATTTACGGTTTTGCTAATAACTTTTGAACCACTGGACCGATTTGAGTGAAATTCAATATGAAACAGCCAAAAGGAACGACAAATATATATGCTAAGCCTCAGCATCCTCAGAATTGCCTTTAGAAAGTTATCGTGTTTTTTATCTCGTAAATTCGTGAAAAACCCTTGCCGAAATTCACTCTTTTGCTCATAACTTTTGAACCACCTGCCATATATCATTTTTTTTAAAAACGTTATAAAGCCTGCAAAAATTGGGCGATCGTAATAAAACTTTATATTTATAAATTTTATGTTAATGTTTATGTTAATGCCAAATTTGGACAAAATCGTATTTATAATGTGAAAAATACAAAAACATCCTTTATTGAAAAATTGGTTAAAAACGCATAAAATGCTTTTGCAAAAATAAAAATTAAAAATATAAGGAGTGAAAAATACGCAACTTTTCTTTTTTTAGTTCAAATGATAACATATTAAACTATCAAAAGTAATTAAAATAAAAAAAATGCGAGACGACGGATTTGAGAAAAAAAATCTTAAACTTCAGTAAAATTTAAATTTGAACAAAAAATTAAATGCAGTAAACAATAGGGTGGCTTTGATCTAATTCTAATACCCGCCAAAAGTGTCGGTCCCCTAAGGGTTACTTACATGCAAAATATCACTCCGATCGGAGTTTATCTTCTGTCTCTACTTTGAGCCTCAAAATTGAGATTTTTGTACACTCATAAAAATTTGTTAGTATTCCTTACAAAAAAGTCTGTTACCATTACTAATAAAGTTTTCAATTTGTGCCCGATAACTTTTTCAGTTACCATTACAAACTTTGGTTTTCAAAAATTAGTAATCTTAAAAAACACTAAAAAAATTAGTATTACTAAATTTTTTTGTAAAAAAATTGTAAATTGTGTATTTTAAATTGTTGACATTTTTTACTATATCGTGGAACTATATTCAATTTGAGCTATCTGCTCGGTTGACGAAAATGAGTTTTTGATGGCAAAATGTTCGCTGGCATAAGTGCCATCTATGGTATTAATTTCAGAACAAAAAAAATATTTTAAGACTATTTTATTGCAAAAATAGCATGAGCTATGTGAAACCATGTTTTTTTATAAATAAGAATTTGAGCTATCTACAGTATAGTTTACTAGGGTAAACTTTTAAATTTAAATTTTTTTATAGTATCACTTTTTATAAGGTGTTTCCATCAATAAAAATAATGGCAGTTTTTTTTTTTTTTAAGTTTCAACTCCTTTCCGCGGTTAAAAACGCGGTTTTTGACCCATATTTCGATGCGGAACAAAACCGGTTAAACTTTTTGCATATTTTATTTGCCCATTCGATTGTACAGCAAACACAAGTGTTATGACATTTTTCGCAAGCTTTATGAAGGTTCTAAATAATGGCGATAAAGCGCGAAAAAATCGATGATTTAAAAAAAAATTAAAAAGTATTTTTTTTGACACCTGTATTGGAAGGGCTTAAAAAAATGAGAAATATGGTACCAAATTCACATTTTTATCATAATCCGTTAAAAAGTTATAAAGCTTTAAAGTCTATATTTAATGAGCTATCTGCTTAGGTTGATTAATTTCAAATAAAAAAGGTTGAGCTATCTGCTGTAATTCAGCGAATAATACAAATTTTTACAAACAAAGCACGTGTAAAATTTAGTAGTAATTATTAATTAATATTGTAAAAGATCGGCCGACAAAAAGTTTAAAAATACGCGAATGCGACGGTTTTTTTGCTCTCCTGAAAAGTTATGTTTTTTTAGATAGCTCAAATTGAATATAGTTTAACGATATGTAAACTGCGTATTGCGCTTGTTGTCGCCATTACTATTTCAATGCAAGTCAGATTTTGTTTGAATTTCTGAAATATGTAAGAGAAAATATTGAATACATTTTTTTTAATACAAAATATAAATTACATACCACATAAAATAAATGCTTTGAAAATTGTGTTGAATAAATTGGTTTTCTAGAATAAAAAATACATTATATTGATATTATTTAAATGGAACACATAAATATACAGTTGTTACCTGTTTTCATCATTTTCTATTTTGTTTTATTTATTGTCCTAAAAAAAAGAGTTAATTTTAAACAAAAAATACTTTAACATTTGGTTACCTGTATTTTGTGTTGTAATTTTTTTTTGTTTGTACATTTTTTTATTTCTTCCCCTCCGCGAGGTCTTCAATTCAAATGCTATTTTTCAACTGAATAATAGAAAGAAAGGCATGAAGAAAAGTACACAAAATTACCAATATTATTCTGAGTATTAAGAAATCAACCCTTTGTGTACACTGTACACAAGAAAAAAAAAAATTCGCAGATAGCGTAAAACAAAAAAGAACCGCAAGTGGAGAAGAAAGAAAAAAGAATTGAAAAAGGTCGGTGTTTTTTTAAATTTTGCATATCTTCTCTTTACTGCATTTTGTTCCCTTTTTTATACCCTCCACTCTAGTGATAGAGGGTATATATAAGTTTGTCATTCCGTTTGTAACACATCGAAATATTGGTCTAGGACCCCATAAAGTATATATATTCATGATCCTTGATCGATTTTAAGTCGATCTAGCGATGTCCGTCCGTCCGTCCGTCCGTCCGTCCGTCCGTCTGTCTGTCTGTCTGTCCGTTGAAAACACGCTAACTTTTGAAAGACTTTGCGGAGGCTCCTGAAGTTTGACATATATGTTCTCCATTTACCGGGTCAGGTTGGTATTGCAATCCAGCGAAACCGGTCAAGTGGTTCAAAAGTTATGAGCAAAAGAGTAAATTTCGGCAAGGTTATTTTTCGAATTTACAAGATTAAAACCACTATAACATTCGAAAGACAATTCTGAGGCGGCTGAAGCTTAGCATATTTTGTATTTGTCGTTCCCCAAGGCTATTTGGTTTTGAATTTCAGCAAAATCGGTTCAGTGGTTCAAAAGTTATAAGCAAAGCACTGAATTTCAGATTTGTTTCACCTTAAACTGTTGAAAACTCGTTAAACAAGTTTTAAAAGCATGGTGAAATACCAGTTTTTTAAAACTTGTTGTTGTTTGCTTTCTTGTCGTGGGGTGCAGTTTAGTTGTTAGACAAGTAAATATTTGTTATTGTTTTGTTATTGTAACTGTATGTAACGGTGTATAGTAAGAATTTTTGGAAAAAAAATTAAATGAAGTAAAATAAAAAGTGGGAAATATGTGAAATATTTTTTTTGTATTGCATATACAATGTATATGCAATACAAAAAAAATACTGTATATGCAATACAATGTATATGCAATACAAAAAAAATACTTTTGGTACTTTTGGTACTTTTGGTATATTATACATAGGTACAAAACAACAAAAATATTTTACAAAGTAATTTTGTAACTCAAAGAAATTGTACACTAAAAAAAATATTTACACTAAAAAAAATGTTACACTCAAAAAAAAATGTATACATAATTTTTTTTTTTAATGAAATGTCACACTCGAAAAAATGCTGACAGTCAAAAAAATTTTACACTCAAAAAAATTTGATTGATTAAAAAAAAGTTTTACTCAATATAATATATGTATTTCTAATAAAAAATTTTTGATGCAATTTTTTGAAATTTTTTTTAGAAAATTACTATCAGATGACATTGTGGAGGGTATTCATAGATTCGACCAAGTCGAACTTAATTTTTCTACTTGTTATATATTTTTTTATTTGAAAGAAAACAAAGTAGTTACAATGAAGCAGACAAATAACTGTAATTCAATATTGAAAATAATAAACATATTCATACTCATCAAAGCGCAGTTTTACCATTAAAAAAAAAAATAACTAACTGTATATTTTTTTTAAATGCTCTTTTTAATTTCCAAATATTTTAATAATATTTTCTTTTTGTATTTCATCAGTACATTACTTTTCCAGAAAAGAAAACCGAAAAGTTAATACGAAATTTTTAAAAAATCAACTGAAAAAATTATTAAAAAATCAGTAAAAAAATTAATAGTTTGTAACGCGAGTTTACTAAAACGAATTACAAAAAAATATTTTTTTAGTACAATTTAGTAAAAAAAGTTGTAAAGTTGGGATACAAACAATTTTACAAACTTTTTTACTGACGTATTTTTTTGAGTGTAATAATATTTCTTAATGCTCTTTTTAAATTCCAAATATTTTAATAAAGTTTCAATTTTTTAATAAACTGTATTATTTTATAGAAATTTATAACTAATATTGTAAAAGTTAGAAAATAATTATCAAAAGTTAGTACGATAATTTTTAAAAAATCAACTGAAAAAATTATTAAAAAATCAGTAAAAAATTCATAGTTTGTAACGCGAGTTTACAAAAAAGAATTACTAAAAAATAATTTTTTAGTAAGAATTAGTAAAAAACCTGTAAAGTTTGGTTACAAACCATTTTACAAACTTTTTTACAGACGTATTTTTTTGAGTGTATAAAAAGGACTTTTAAAAAAATTAATAAAAAAAATTTATAAAAAAAATTAAAAAACAAACACAGAAGCCATTTTAAACCTGTCTTTAACACAAAATTTAAGCTCTAAACTTCAAATATTCCGCTGCGGTCATTTTTGACCCCCAGTCAATGTGACTTAATAGAATGCCACGACTTCAAAAAACCGTTAATTTTCCCAAAAATGTAATTTATAAGATTTCATAAATCCAAATTATTGAGAAAACCAACATTTCCTTGAAATCCTTTAACTTCCCCCCGCAATTCCCGAAAAGTGGCCCGACGGACATCCGCCATATTGTACAAAAAACCGTTTTGAGAATTCTCCCCAAAATAATGCCATTTTTTTGGCATCAAGTTTGAACGGTTAATGATGACGTAAAATCTTCAAATTCCATATTTAAGTATTTACGATCAAATATTATACAAAAATAATTTTTAATGAATTTTATTAAAAAAAAACGTTTAATTATTTTTTTTAAGTCCTTTTTTGCAAAAATTTCAATTTTGAGACTCAAAGTGGGGACAGAAGATAAACTCTGATCGGAGTGATATTTTGCATGTGAGTTACCCCTAAGGGTAACCCAAAAACGAGCCACCCTAGTAAACAACACTGTGCAAAAAGATTTTATATCTTGAATGACACCAAAAATTTAGAGTATTCCATTGGTACCCCAAAACTACAAAAGAGTTTTGAAAATATAGCTAAAGTTTTTTTTTATGGCCCACTGTAATTTTTATTTTTTTTAATTCAGTTTGAATAAGTCGAAAACAAATGTTCAATCAACTTCAGTAACATTTTATGGCGGTTCTTTTCTTAGAACAATTAACCCTTTATCTCCGATTTTTAGTCCCTTTTTTAAATATCATCATAGAACGTCATTTAGACATAATTTTTTTATTTATAGTCAATCAAAATAATGATTGATTTAACAAATGATTTGTAAGCTTATGATAAAATTATCAAAAAATTGATATTTTTGCTTTCCAATATGTTGCCAACAATAAAATAAAAGTAAAACCTGATTATTTTGTGTATTTTTGAATTAATCTATTCAAATAAATTAAAGCGAAAATAATCTGGTATGTTAAAAATGTGTAATTCGACAGTTAAAGAAAATAACAAAAATTTTAATCAAAACATTGATTGATTCATTTGAATTTTGTTGATCAACAGATTTAATTGAAAATTGTTAGCCAATAACTTTACAATTTTAAATCTCGAATATCTCGAATACGAGCGCTAACTTCGAATAACGGCTAGCACCACTGAATTCAGCGTACTCTAATTAACTTTACCATTAGAGTGCCCAGCTTGCTAAAAAAAAGTGTAAAATTGGAGCATAGTGTATTTAAATCTAATATTGCAGACTGAAAATCATAATTTAGTAATCATTGGTTGGAGGGTGTTTAAAGTATATTAAATACAAACATTTTACGAAAAGAATGAAAACAAGTAGAAAAGTTAAATTCGACTTGGTCGAATCCATGAATACCCTCCACAAAGAAAATTTCAAATCGAATGGAACTTTTTTATTACATATGATATCAAGAACATTTTTTAGAACAGATTCATATTGCAATAGATTCTGTAATATATTCTAGGGTAATCACAACATATTTTCAATTTAAAATAATTAAAAAAAAACTTGATTTAACAAACGATTGCTTTCGTGACAATTTCAAACAAAATCATTGATTCTGGAATGTGTAGTAGACAGGGTTGGCAACCGATACCCACCTAGAATAACGGTATTTGGCTATTGTACCGCAACCAATAAAGATATGGACATTTTCAAAAACGATTATGAAAGCTGATGAAATTTCTAGTATTTTAAATGTGTCACTTCGTGTTTCTACCGGTTCGTTTTCGAAATATAGGTCAATACCTTTATAATACCGTTTGAAACGGTATTATAACGGTATTGGCCAATATAACAAAAACGACCAGTAGAAACACGAAGTGACACATTTAAAATACTGTAAATTTCATCAGCTTTCATAATCGCTTTTGAAAATGTCCATATCTTTATTGGTTGCGGTACAATAGCCAAATACCGTTATTCTAGGTGGGTATCGGTTGCCAACCCTGGTAGTAGAATCGATTGATATGATATCATACGTTCTTGAACCGATAATTTGGAACTGAAATTTTTTGGGGATTTTTACACTTAAAGAATACAATTTAATCATTATTTTTATTGTTTTCTATAACCAAAAGACAACAGGACGAAAAAGGGCATTTTCTAACCACCTGAGTCCAAAACCAGGTCAATCAACTTTAAATGGCGTAAAAATATTTCATTTTTTGAACAAATATACAAAAAAAACATGTAAAGAAAATGGTGATTTTTTGGAGTTGTTTACAGTTGTAACTTTTTGAAATCCTTAAATAATCTATTAACATCTTTCAAATACTTGTATTTAAATTAAAATTTTATTTGCAGCTGTATTTTTTGTTTAATTTAATTCCAAAGAATGAAATTTCTTATTTTAACCTAATTCATCAAAAGGACACACAATCAACAAAAGAATGACAGTTTAACATTTTGCAAATAAAAAAAAAATAAATAAACTCGACATTAAAATATTTAACATATTCAGTTTCAGTTCTTATTTTTCAATTTTAAAGATGCAAAACAGTCTGGTTAAATCCCCCAGAACTTATGACAACTCTTCTTCTCGTTGCTCGTTGTTGCTTGATTTGAATAAAAAATTTCAAAGTTGCAAATGGTAGAAAAATTGACATTTTTCAACTTAAAAAAGAAAAAAAAAAACAACCAAAGAAACAATCAAACAAACATGTCACTTAAAAAACACGTCAAACGCACCACGAAATGTATTTACCGTGAGTGAAACTCAGTTACGATGGTTGATGATTTTCTGTTTCCATCAAACTTCTGTTTCCTTTGGCTTCCTCCACTTCTGTTTCTGCTGTTTTTTGTTTTTTCTTGGTACATTCATCTAAAAAAAATGAAACTGAAATGCAAATTATATTGTTAAAACCTTGCGTTATATCAACACATTCAACACGATCTTGGTTAAGATTGCATAAATTTATTAAAACCAAAAAAAAAAAAAAAATAGTGTATAAAGTACCACTGTAGATATTTTGTACATAAAAATATGTATAAGAAATCTGACAACATTCGTGATTTGAAAATTTCTTCATTTGTTTTAAATGTTGTACAAAAAAAAAGAAAAATATGTTAAAATTTATTAAAATTTTTTCAATTATTTTTATGAATTTATTTATGTGTGAATATGGGAGACTTTTGACAAAGTTTTAACAATAGGTACGTTTTTATACCCTACACTACTTTGTCACAGACCAAACAGATGCAACATTGTTAACTAGGACAATTACTTTGTTAAAAGTACATATTTGAACTCGGAACTTTATACAAAATTATTTAAATATCTATCTTAATTACTAAATTTTAACTAATTTTGCATATTTTGGTAAAAATGCATATTTTTTCTAAATAGAATTTTTTAAATTTTAAACACATTGGCCCTTACCACAAGAAAACAAAAAGTCTATTTTAACAAAAGTTTTATTTTAAATTTCAAATTTTTAATACATTTTTTGAAAGTCGATTTTAAAAACAAAAAACAATTTGTATGGAAATAAAATTAAAAGCTGATTTTAAATATATTTTGTTTTTCTTACTATTTTTTCATAATGTTGGGTATCCAAGGGCATTTAAGGGTTAAATATAAAAAACTATTTAATATTATTATGGACGTATTTTCAGCACGAAAATATGCTTTTTGGAGTTAACCCTTTCGCTACATTGCAATGATTCAATTATGGATACACTCAACGTTTTGGTCATCTGACAAAATCCAGGCCAGAGAAATGGTTTGGATATGAGAAAATCACGGCGGGTAAGGATTTTTTTTTACGATAGGATGTGTCCGGATGAATAAATTTACAAACCAGATTGTTCTATACGCAATATTCGTTTGCCGAATAGAAATTTTCAAAATAATGTAAAAAAAATTTAAAAGAAAATAAACGTTAAAAAATTCTCAAAAATCGTAAAAAGTCGCATTCAAAAAAAATTCTAGTAATTTGACAAGGTTGTTTTTTTGAGTGTATAGGTTTACATTTTCAGAAAGTTTGGTTTAACTGGATGTATGGTACGATAACACTACTCAACACGGTTTTCCTTCTCGAGATATAGGCATTTCCATTTTTTATGGACCAAGCCCTCAAAAAAGACAGATTTTTTTAAAATTGGAAAAGTATATCTAGGGCCTATATTCAAACCCTCTATCTAAAATAACACAACTTTTCAGGTGAGCCAAAAAACTGTTTATTTCGCGTATTGTTAGAGTAATTAAAATTCGATATTCTACAATATATTTTTTAAATCAACAACTAAATCTCATATAAAATTCGTTTATAAATTTTTGCACTATTGTGGATTTTATGATAGATAGAGGGTTTTGTTTCTCAAAAATATTAAGTACATGAATGAAAATGATTAGATAGAGGGTTTTGCATTTTAATAAAAATTAATTATTATGATTTCATTTACGACATCGGTAAATTTTTAACGTGGTTTATTTATTATAACGCGTCCAAATCGCGGTTTTAATCCACAGGTGCTGATTTTTTAGACAAAAATTATTTTTTTTTACCGAATTCATCTCAAAAGTTGACAACTGTTGAGTATGTTATGTTAAAAATAGTAAAAAAAATTAAAACGATTTTGGTCCACTGATAAGCATCGCGATTTTAAAGATTAAAATTTTTCTTTCATAATGTACACAATACATCCAAATTTTTACCCATATTTTTTAAAAAAGTCAAAACAAGAATTTTTGTGGTTCTGGAATTTGGTTGACAAATTCATGTTCAGCAAGAAAAAATTAGTATGAAAACATGTACTATAATTAACCTGACCAGCTGTTTTTGGCTGAAAAGCGGGATGGAAAGGTTGAAAAAGTGGGATTTTGACCTAAAAACCGGGACTTTTTTATACCCTTCAATTAGCGATAGGGAATATATATTACTTTTTCATTCCGTTTGTAACTGGTTGGAAAAATCAATAATTTTCAATCGTATTTAAGTCGACATGGCGATGTCCGTCCGTCTTTCTGACTGTATGTCTGTTAAAAATATACTTGCTTTGGAAAGATAGCTCTGAAGCATATGAAGCTTTTTATTTTAAACTTAACACGAAAAAAAATGTTGGTAGATAAATGTCATACCTACGGAGCTTATTGCCCTATATGGAATTAAAAATCGTGGAACAAAAGTTTAAGCCCATTTTAAAGCTTTTAAGCTTTTAAAATGGGCGAGATGAGCTAGATCAAAAATTGTAAAATTGAGCAATTTGCTTTATATAATTTTTTCTATATTTTTTCAAAATACATTTTTTTTATAGTTTTGTTTGGGCTAACGATTGGCATTATTTGTTTTTGGATAAAACTCAGAATTATGTCTGAATTTTCCGAATTTAACCAAAAAATCGGTATAGCAAAAAACATGCAATTGTTATTTTTTTTTTAAATTTAAATGAAAGAAAAATTTATTCTGTAGAAATTATAAATATTCACATATATAAAAAACAGTTTTCATTAACAAGACAAACCGACATTTAAAAGCCTACTGATGATGACACTAACTGGGGTGTTTGAAACCGGTATAGGAAATACCAGAAATGTCTATAATTTTTAGAAATTCAATTTTTCTTCTGCATTTTTTCAACTTGAACCCTTATAACAAATATAATTAGAGCCCGTGCTCGATCTGTACTTACAGAAAAAATCAAAAAAAGAAAGTTCATTAAATTCTGTAGAAATGTAAAATTTTTAGAGGCAGTTATTTTTTATTTTCAAAAAAAATTATTTTGAACTTCAAAGTTTCGTAAACTTTGGTAAAATTGGGCAATTTTCGCATGACATCGCTTTATTTTTTTTTTTCTACTATAACTCAACAATTCTGAAGTTTCCGAAACAAATCTAATTAATAGAGTTTTGTACGGTCCATCGATTGGCATTATTTGTTTTTGGAAAAATTTCAGAATAATGCCAATCGATAGCCCATATAAAACTCTATACATAAATGTGTTTCGAAAATTGCAGAATTGTTAAATTACCGTTGAAAAAAATAAATAAAATGCGATGTAATGCAAAAATTGGTAAATTTACCATATTTGGCCACGTCTAAAAACTTAATTTTTTTTTTGAATTCAATATGTTTTTTTGAAATTGTCAAATAAACATTTAAAAAGTTTTTAGAATTTTTTTCGAATTCCAACACAATTTTAGAAGTAATTTCCTTTACATTTTTTTAAAACGGTAAAAAATACTAAATGTTACCATATTTATTTGATCAAAAATAAATAAAAACAAGTATGAAAATTATAGTCGGTCAAGACCGACCATATAATACCCTACACCAGAGTTTCCCGGCAAATGGGTCCCAAGTTGAAACATGGACTGATTACATAGATCTATATTTTGTCAAATCTTTAATAAGTGTAAAAAGCACTCACAAATCAAATTTGATTGGAATAGGCTTCTTTTTGTTGACAATAAACCGCTTCAACTGAATATCGAGCGAAATTTTCACATGGGACCTAAGTCCAAAAATAGTCCGATGATAATCAGATTTGATAAGGTTATTAAAGTA
The DNA here is from genome assembly GCA_963921195.1 of Pegoplata infirma. NCBI lineage: Eukaryota > Metazoa > Arthropoda > Insecta > Diptera > Anthomyiidae > Pegoplata > Pegoplata infirma. The sequence continues at coordinate 322,856,697 of OY992536.1, read as the reverse complement.
CGCGTTTAACATACACAAACAGAATTTAAATTAAATATTTTCTATTTTCATAAAATTTGAGAGATTTATGTGAAAATCGGGAAGGTGGTTTGTATGGGGGCTACAAGAAGAACTGTTCCGATTTCTTGAAAATTCGGAATGGTAATTTGTGTCGATAAAGCATAATTACCTGCCAAATTTCGAAAGGATACCTATTAAAATGCGGCTATTAGAGTCATTTGAGCCAAAACTAAAGAGGACCTTTGTATGGGGGCTAGGTCTAAATATGGACCGATTTTTTCCAATTTCAATAGGCTTCGTCCTTGGGCCAAAAGAGGCTTAAGTTTCAAATTTCAAGTCAATTGATTAAGAATTGCGACCTGTATCGTGTTTACAGCGTTTACATGGACATACGGAAGGACGGACGGACATCGCTAAATCGACTCAAAAATTGATTCTAAGTCGATCGGTATACTTAAAAGTGGGTCTAGGACCAATATTTCGGGTAGTTACAAACATCAGCACAAACTCATTTTACCCTGTACCACAGTGTGATGTAGGGTAAAAAGACTTTGATTTTTTATTGAAATGATAAATTTTCGTATCGCCGCAATATCTTTTCGGCGATATATCGCCCTATTGTTTGCAGGGATAACACAGAAAACTTAAATTTGTAAAAAAAATATTTTTTTTAGGTTTTCTTTGAAAAATATCAAAAAAACTATGGTACCTACACTGAGGGAAAAAAACATATTTAAATCAAATATTTTCATGTTTATTTTAAGTATGCTACATATTTTTGGAAAGATTTAAATTTTAATATTGTTTTTGATTGATTTAAACATAATATGTTTGTTTTAAAATTGCATACAATTTTAATTTAAAATTGATCACTTTAAATTTAATATGCTGTCATTAAAAGTCGTTAAAAATTTAAAAAAACCTTATTCAAATATTTGTATTAAAAACAATATTTTTCGTGGTTATTTTAAAGTTGAACAATTTTGGTTTTTGACATTTAAAGTTTTTTTTAAGAAATATAGTAAAGTTGTGCAATTTTATTTTAAGTAGATACAATGTTAAAATATTTTTTCATTAACAAAAAAGACGCACATTTTTCTCATCTCTAAATGTGACGAGTTTTAAGTGAAATTAATTAAATTAACTAAAGTAAAATTAAAAATTAAAAAACTAAAGTGAAAAGGAATATTATTAACATTGAAAACAAAAATAAAACTGAAGAAAAAGTAAAAAACCAAGTAAAAAAAATAAAGACAAAGAAAACGAGGCGGGGATGTGTCTATGTACGTATTTAATTGGCAGAAAATGAAAACTTCTAATTTTAGTTTTTGATATATGGTATAAAATATTAATTTAAGTGTGTTTATTTTTTATTTTTGGTATTTAATTACATTTGTTGTAATTAGATGTAGTGCTACAATTAGGGTAGAAGTACATCCAAGGCTTTGGCTTTGATTTTTTTATGTATAGCAAAAAATAAAGCCAACAAGCAATATTTAAAGCCAAAGCCTTGGATGTAATTCTACCTTAGATGTACAATTAGAGTAGTGTTAATTTTTTTGATGTGTTATTAAAAAATATTGTAAAAATAATAAAAAAAAACTAAAACAAAAATGTGTATTGTTTTATTTTAAGTTTCATGGTTTTTAGGTAAGTAAAAAGCTGCAAAAGAAAAAAATGTCCCATATTAAAATTAATATTGGTCAACTTTAAATTAAAATTTGTTGCATATTTAAATTTAGCATGGCCAATTTTAAAACAATATTGTTTCATCTTAATTTTAAAATGTTATCTACTAATCGTGTCATGTTAAAAACAACTAGAAACATATTTAAATTAAATAAAAACAAACTTTGTTCTATTTCGTCACTGTTTTATATTTAATTTAAAGTTGTTTCTGTTTGATTTTAATATTTTTTTTCTTAGTGTAGTAGGTACTACCTACCTAGTAGTTACTACCTACCTTACCTTTTTTACAAAAATGCTAATTTTAACCATACGCAATAATAAGAAAAAAATTGTTTTCTAGGTTGGAGACCATAGACAAATTATACTTTTGCGCTTTATACCAGATTTGTATTCCACTGAATGGCTGCTGTGCAGGCTTTCAAATAATGCAAAAATCGTAATTTTTCCCATTTTCAACCGTGAATAACTAAAAATCTGGACGTGAATGGAGAAATTTAAATAAAATAAAAATAATAAAAGAAATTAAAACTATTTTAATACAGTCGGGTCAAAAAAGTACACTTTTTTTAGTAAAGTCAGTACAATTCTGAAAATGTCATTTATCATCTCTGATTCGGCCAATAAAAACTTGTAGCGAAAGGATTGAACGTCGGGTTTTTAATGATGTCAAAGTGAATGTTTAGAAAAGTAATGGCTAACAATGCATGGGAAAATCGAATTGAAAAGCAAAAAAAAAACTGACATAAACATGCCGTTGGGGCATGTCACAGACCCAATTCCGTTCGGATTTGAAAAAAGTGGTTTGCTTGTAAAACGCAAAACGAATATTTTTTTTTTTTACGGAATGAAATCACATTCAAAAATCAAAGTGGAATTGAATTGCATAAAAGTGGTTTCATTCCGAAAAAAATATTTGCTTTGCGTTTTACGAGTAAACCACTTATTCCACTTCCGAACGGAATTGAATCTGTGACATGCCCCGTTATCTCGAGTCTGTGGTAAAGTTGTAAGTAGCTGCTGACGCTTTACATCAGCACATATAGGCTCTCAGGTCCGTCTGTCGCTTGATTTTTAAAATTCTTTAATGCAAAATCAAAGAAAAAAATTTACCGAATTTTTTATTAATGTAAAATATATAAAAACGTTCACAAAACGCACCCATTATCCTATTTTTTTATGAAACATCCTTATTAAAAAATACTCTTGCCTCCATCACACTTTATAAAATACAAAAAATTTTCTCAAGTAATCTTTATGAATTTATACAAAAGAAAAATTCATAAAATGTTCTTATATTTTCCCATTATTTTCATTTTATTTTTATGGTTCATCTTTAGCTTGATTCCTACCATACACCAAAATACGAAAAAAAAAATATCATCTACAACACCATCGTTTTATTTCTTAATTTTGTTTTTTCTCTATACTTTTTAATAGTAATTTGCATAATATAATTTTTCTTATTTTTACTTGAAAATGTTTTTTTTTTATTACACTTTATTACAACCACCCAATGAAAATTGTTCATAAATCTCTTTGGTTGGGTTTGGAATGAATTTTTGTGGCAGTAGAAGAAAGAGTGAAAAAAAAAAAAGTATTTTGCACCAATAAAGCACAGCATGAATAATTGCAAATTAATGTAAATCTTCTACGATTTAATTTTTGCTCTTTTCTTGATGTCGTTTATATTTTTTTATTATTATTTTATTTTTAATATTATTAGTAGCTTGAAGATTTTTGTATGAAGACAATTAGGGTGCTAAATTTTTGGAATAATTTTTTTTTTCCAAAAAATTTAAAAAAAATATACTTTTTTGACCTTGAATTTTCCAAAAATGATTCTTGAATTTTTATAAAAAATTTAAAATTACTTAAGAATTAACATTAATTTTCAAAAACAAATTTTAAAAAAGTTCATAACTGAAACGTTCGTATCCAACATTTATACATTTTTATGTGAAAACTTTAATATTATATTGATTTAAATATTCAAAAATATCATAAATACATACGATATTCTTAAAATTTAAAACTTTTACCAAACAAATATTTTTTTATAATTTTACTAAATTTTCCCATCAAAAACGGTGTCGCCCTAAGGAAAATTGTATTTAGAAAAACACACAAAATTCTCTGTGTAAATGGGTGGTCGTTGTTAACAAAGTGTTTTAGTTATATGCATGTTTGAAAATGTTATATTTTTTATGATGTTAATAAAATTAAGTAAAACAACAAAGCGAATAAAAACATTCATCATACATTCTTTCATACAAATAAATTCATCAATGTGTGAAAATAAACACTACATAAATCATTTTGCAACAACCTGTTTTCACTGATTTCTGATACCGCCAGAATACGCATATAGCATGACAATTTTCCAGCAGTAATTTGAAAATTTCGCATGATAAGATATTGGAAATGCAATGTTGTTAATTTTTAAATTACTGCTTTTTTGACGAAATATCTTGTATTTTTTAGATCCTGAGTCAAAAAGTCATATCAAAAATAATTTATAATTTTCTCAATGAAAAAAATCAGTATCTGACAAGGAAGGTCTTTCACAGGGCACCCACCGATTGTCCTGAAACTTGTATATAGGAAAAAGGGGTGGAAAATAAGATTAACCTATTTTTTATTAGCTGCCCAATATCATAGGGGAGGGTTCAAAGGGGAGGGTGAATCCGATATATGTATATCAAAACTAAACTGACTGATCAGTGACTCACTCACCATACCTTACTAAAATTTGGAGAAACATTTTTTTGCAAATAGTTCATGAAATTTCCTAAAATTTTAATAAAAAAATGGGAGATTTAGCCAAATCCGATAATTTTAACCTGTGGCGCTCTTTTAAATTTAGTAGAACAAAAATTTGCCCTGATACAGTTAAAAAATTATGTCGGTAAATTTTAGTGAATATTCACTCAAAACAAATGAAATTTTATTTAAAAACCATTCCAAAAGTGTTAATTAAATGACTAACAAAAATGTTAATAAACTGAAAAAAAAATATAGAAGAAAATTTTTACTGCCGAATTTAAATGTAACGAAAAATTAATTTTTAAGACAGTAATTTATTTTTTTTTTTAATACAGAACTTGCAGAAAACAGGAAATCCTAAATAAAATATGTGATTTTTATATTAAAATAACTTTGATAATTACTTTTTTTAATAAACTACAAGCAGTTAAGGTGGTATGATACTTGCTAGTTTCTGTATTGGATTTTTTTAGGATTGATCGAATGAAACAACAAGTGCGAGTTCTCGCATTGCGAGAAAGAACAAGAAATACAATAAAATAAAAACAAAACAAAACAAAAAAAAAAACAATATTGCCAAATTTTATTTTCAAAATAACTCGCCCAAAATAGCTAAAAAACGCCCAACACAAATGTAAACCCGCTTCATTCGAGCAAAAACTAATAAAATTGGCAACACTGTTAACATTTTATTCTGGAAATGTCAATTTCAAGTTGAAAATTTTTATATTTTTTTTACAGTCACTGCAAAATTATCGATGACACACGTATATTTTTTGACGTTTTAAGTTTTTTCCTGATATTGTCATACTCTTTACACTTGGTCAGTTTTCCTATGAAAATATATTTGCACTGTTCTCCAAAATTTAAAAAATACAAAAACTATCAAGTATCACCTTTAATGACATAGTTTTCTTAGTGTCCTTGGAAAAATAAAAAAAATTATGAAAAAATATCACTCTAATGAACATATCTCCGTAAATGCTGCCGCTACGAGAAAAAGTCCAACACCATTTTGTACCCCTTGACTTGTAGAACACTACCGTAAAAAAACCAAGAGCATTTCGGGTAATAGTTTTTGAGTTATTCAGATTTTAAGATTTTCAAGGCCCTATCAGGCCCTTAAGTTCCCGTATATCTAAAACTAAGCAAGATAGAACAAAACGGAGAAAAGTTTTTTTTTCCGTTTTGTTCTATTTTGGTGACCCTTAAATAACCCAATGAGGTCTCGGGCCAAGGGGATCTGGACCCAAGGGGTTCGTTGTTGATTGTACAATGTATCGCATATTGCATTACAAAGAACATTTGTGTCTCGGTCGAACCAGTCGCTTGTGGAATAAACTCCCCGAAGAGGTTCACAGTAAACTACAATTTAATAAAAATTCAAATTAAATGTCAACAAACACTAATCCCTTTTTTCTTCTCCTTATAACCTATTTTCCCAATACCAACACAATGCATTGCATTAAAGAGGGGCGGATTTGGATTTTTAATTGTCTATTTATGTACATAATTTATACACTCACAATGGAAGTATGTCAACCTTTATGAACTGATTTGCCTGAAACTTAAGATATATATGGGGCATTCCAGGCCAAATCACTCACTTTTAGACCCGACCCCCTTCGATTATTTTTTTTGTTACATGTTTTAGTAAGTATTAAATGCAACTTGCACTCAAATTTTTAGATTTTTATATCATTTTTCAAAATGGCGATTTAAAAAAAAAAATAAAAAATTCAAATAATTTTGACCAGTAAAAAATATAGATATCTTAAAAAAAGGTTGGAAAACGTTGGTATCTAAATGTAGTTTTAGAAAAAAAATATAAAACAAGTAAGAGTTCGGCTGTGCCGAATCTATAATACCCTCCAACATATAAAAAAAAAATTTAAAAAAAATTTCAGGGGCATTTTTTTTTGGGGGGGGGGTCAGTAGGGGTCATTGGGGGACACATAAACCCATTCTGTAGATGTTTAAAAATTCATTTATTATGCTTTTTGAACTTACCTAATACAATTTTATCATTATATAAAAACATTTTTAATATCCACGCCCACAAAAGGGGGGCGGGCAAAAAAAAATTTTTTTTTATTTCCTAAGTCCAAGTGTAGGACCCAGAACTTTTCTGACATCAAATTGTTTTTTTTTTACTTTGAGCCAACACTCAGGGGATGCACCCTACTAATGCAATGCATTGTTTTGGTATTAGGAAAATAGGTTATGAGGAGAAGGAAAGAGGGAGTAGTGTTTGTGGACATTTAATTTGAATTTTTCTAAATTATAGCCGACTGGAAAGACTTCTGCCGGGAGTTTATTCCACATACGGCTGGTTCGACCGAGAAACGAATTTTCTCTGTTATGCGTTGTGCGAGACATTGGACAGTCAACAACAAACGGATGTGATCTGCTGGAAAGGCGAGTACTACGGCCATGCACCCGCGTAACAGGGATGAGTTCTCCCATTTCAGCTGAACACTTACCGTGGTAATATCGATAGAACAATGACGCACAACCCACATTCCGACGAGGCTCCAATGAGTCAATAGAGTTGGATACCCTACTGTCATTGATTAGCTTCAACGCACTCCTTTGCACCCGATACAGAAGCTTCAAGATAGACCTTGAAGCACCTGCCCAGATATGGGAGTTGTATTCCATTTTCGGCCGGATAAAGGCGGTATAAATAGTGAGGAGATCAGATGGAGTGAAGTAATTCTTGCACCGTTTTAAGAAACCAAGGCACTTGAATGCTTCTTTCGACACTTTAAAAACATGTTTGTTCCAACGAACATCACATTGGATTTTCATGCCTAGAACATCAAGAGTTTCTGATTCCTCAATAGCTATACCACCCATGGATACAGATGACGCTGATTCCACAAGTCGCCTGTGGGTCAACATACAACATTGGGTCTTACGAGCATTAAAATCGACCCTATTCGCAAGACCCCACTCGGAGATTGTCGTGAGGTCATGATTGAGTGTGTCATTCATGTTCCGCCTCATAGCTTCAACCTCAGAAAGGTTTGGTCTATGATTAAAGGAAAATGACAAATTTTGCTGTCATCTGCGAAAGAATAGATAGGATTGGAAGTTAGACCCAGGAGTTCATTAAGAAAAATAAGAAAAAGTGTAGGAGAAAGAACAGAGCCTTGCGGTACCCCTGAATTTAAATGAAACTCATTTGATGAGAACCCATCTATAACAACTCGTATAGAGCGGTCTCTGAGAAAGCTCGATATAAGTCGAGAGAAATCGCTACCGACACCAAACGCAATAAGTTTTGAAACGAGTGCACCGTGCCACACACGATCAAACGCTTTGGAAATATCTAGAGCAACCACTTTGCTTTCACCAAATTTGTGAATAGAACGACTCCAACGTTCCGAAAGTAACGCTAACAGGTCCCCCGTAGAACGACCTCTACGAAAGCCATACTGTCGATCACACAAGAGTGAATTGGACTCCAGATAATTTACCAAGTGGTGATTGATCATGCTCTCCATGACTTTCGAGAGCGTAGAGCAAATTGCTATTGGACGGTAGTTTTCAGGGTTTGTAGCCTCACCCTTTTTCGGGATTGGCTGGACGTTAGCTACCTTCCAACAAGAGGGAAAAACTCCTACCCGGTACGAGTAGCTAAATAGCGTTGCCAAAGGACGAGACAACGACAATGCACACTTCTTCAGTACTACAGCCGTAATACCATCCGGCCCCGGGGACTTATTTATGTTGAGATCTTCAAGAACCCTTTTAACTGCACGCGCTCGAAAAAATATCTTAGACATAGTAACGGAAACCCTTTCGAGTTCGGGCGGTGGTTGATGGCTTTCCGGCAAGTATGAATTCCTTGCAAACATGTCAGCAAAAAGGTTGGCTTTATCAACCGGGTCAGTGAATATTTGGTCATTCATTATAAGGGTTGGAATGGATGAACTAGTATTATTCTTTACCCTTTTAACAAATGACCAAAAGGTCTTACTACCCCGCGGAGCAGCAAGGACCTTAGCACGCAGACGCTGTTCGTAAAGAAGCTTTTCACGTCTGAGTACTCTGGCACATTCATTTCTCGCCTGTTTGCGTAACGCATCAGTAACTGGGTTTTTGTCATTCCGCCAATTACTGAACGTATCCTCTCTGGATCTGACTGCATTCCGGCACGTCTGATTAAACCAGCACTTATGTTTAGGTTTAGTCGAAATTTGCTTGGATGGAATGAATAATTTCATTCCCAGCATTATCACATTCACTATCATTTCTGCCGCAGCGTTAACATTGTCATCCAGAAAGCAAAGTTTCCAGTTGAAATGCTGAAAGAAATCGTTAAGCTCAGCCCAACGAGCCTTTTCATATAAAAAAATAGAGCGCTTCGTTGCTGGTTTTGAAGTACTACGAAGTTCCGAAAATGAAAAGGACGCAGTAAAGTTCTTATGGGGGGAACTTTTTTCCCCCTGGTCCGATTTTGCCCATTTACGAACTTAAACTGCCTAGGACCAAAAGACATATTCCTGCCAAACTTAACGAGTCTATCTCCTTTATTTTGGACTGCATCGTGTCTTATACAGACGGACGGACGGACATTCTAGAAAAGTCTTAGAATCGATCATAGATCAATAATATATATGTATACTTTATGAGGTCCCCGACCGATATTTCGATGCGTTACAAACGGAATGACAAAGTGAGTATACCCCCATACTGTAGTTGGAGGGTATAAAAATTATTTGAAGTAATTATCACTTATTTTTTAAAGTTTAAAAATTAAAATCGACTTTTGAAAAAGTCCTTCGATTTTTTTTTAAAGTCTAAAAATTCTACTCTAAATTACGCAATTGTGATCGTGAGTGCGCGTGATTAGGGAAAATATTTTCGTGCGAGAGCGTGCGTGAGTGTGCGTGAGTATGTTTTGTTTCGTGAGTTGATGTGATTGTTTTGTGCTTTCTGAAACAGAAAACAAGTAAGAAAATTATCATCATATTGAATTTAAAGGGTTAATAATATACAATTTTGATTTGAATAAATTTTTATGATTGTTTTTAGGAAATTATATACTTTGTTGCGCACAATTAACCGAAAAAAGTAAAAAAAATAGTTTATTTTAATTTCATGAGTCTTCGTAAGCGTGAGAAAAAGTTTAGCTACTCACGTTAGCGTGCGTGAACGTGAGCAGAACAAAAAAATTCCGTGCGTAATCGTGCGTGAGCAATATTTTAATTTTAATTTTAATTTCGCGCCCATCTCTAGTCTAAAGGCATAGGAAAATTTCATAAAGATGTCTTCAAACTTTCATAAATATATACAAAAAACTATAAACTAAATGAGTATTCAAAAAATTAAGAGAATAAAAAAAATAAAAAAAAACTATTAAATTTTGATTAAATTTTTATTAAATGTTTTTTTTTTTTTGTAGTTTAGAAATTTTTTATTAAGTTTTTATTTATTTTATATCTCAATTTTTGTTTATTCTTCTTGAGTAAATTTTTAATTGCGTCAATTAAAAAGTTACTCATTTTTTTTTTTAATTTAAACAACTGATTAGTCAAATTGATTTTCTCAATATTTTTTTCTGTGTAAAGGACACATAGTTTTGTAGTCAAATTCAAGATTGTCCACTAAAAAAAATATAAAAAATTAACCCTTAGTTGAGAACCTCGAATCTTAGTTGAGAACCTCGAAAATGTTACAAACATTTTTGTATAACATTTCATCCCCACCCTCCCCTTCTAACAAAGTATTTTTTACGACTTGTTAGAATAGGGCCAAGAAATACCGTTATGCGAGTATAACATAGTTTTATATACCGATATGCTGCTGGGACAGGCCAAAGCTGGGAAACTTTAACCGTCTCTAAAATAAAAGTCCAATGCGATCTTTCAAAACGCCAACACACATACATATATCGTTTTTTGGTCACCTCTACCAGAATAAATCGTCGGAACCCCGTCATTTTTTTATACCCTCCACTCTAGTGATAGATGGTATATATAAGTTTGTCATTCCGTTTGTAACACATCGAAATATTGGTCTAGGACCCTATAAAGTATATATATTCATGATCCTTGATCGATTTTAAGTCGATCTAGCGATGTCCGTCCGTCCGTCCGTCCGTCTGTCTGTCTGTCCGTTGAAAACACGCTAACTTTTGAAAGACTTTACGGAGGCTCCTGAAGTTTGACATATATGTTGGCCATTTACCGGGTCAGGTTGGTATTGCAATCCAGCGAAATCGGTCCAGTGGTTCAAAAGTTATGAGCAAAAGAGTAAATTTCGGCAAGGGTATTTTGCGAATTTACGAGATTAAAACCACTCTAACTTTCGACAGACAATTCTGGGAGTTCTGAAGCTTAGCATATGTATTTGTCGTTCCCCAAGTCTGTTTGGTTTTGAATTTCAGCAAAATCGGTTCAGTGGTTCAAAAGTTATAAGCAACGCTCTGAATTTCGGATTTTTTCACCTTAAACTGTTGAAAACTCGTTAAACAAGTTTTATAAGCATGGTGAAATACCAGTTTTTTTTTAAACTTGTTGTTGTTTGTTTTCCTGTCGTGGGGTGCAGTTTAGTTGTTAGACAAGTAAATTTTGTTATTGTTTTGTTATTGTTAGTGTAACTGTATGTAACGGTGTATAGTAAGTATTTTTGGAAAAAAATCAAATAAGGTATGTGTATGATTGAATGCTAGTTTGTTTTTGGTTTTTAAAGAAGAGGTAAAATAAAGAAGAGTTAAAATAAAAAGAGGGAAATATGTGAAATAGTTTTTTTTTTGTATTACATATATGTAGGTATATATAAAACAACAAAAATATTTTACAAAGTAATTTTGTTACTCAAAGAAATTGTACACTAAAAAAAATATTTACACTCAAAAAAATGTTACACTCAAAAAAAAAATGTACACATTATTTTTTTTTTAATGAAATATCACACTCAAAAAAATGTTGACAGTCAAAAAAATTTTACACTCCAAAAAATTTGATTGATTAAAAAAAAGTTTTACTCAAAATAATATATTTATAATAAAAAATTTGTAATGCAATTTTTTTAAATTTTTTTTAGAAAATTACTATCAGATAACATTGTGGAGGGTATTCATAGATTCGACCAAGTCGAATTTAATTTTTCTACTTGTTAGTGTTGTACTGTGTAACCTTAAATTTGGAAAGTGTTTTTTCTGGGTATATGGAAAAATTGCTTAACAAATTTAGTTGCAGCGACTACTTTTATTACTTTTGACGATTCCGATAGCGCTACTAAAATATTGGTATTAATCTCCTGGTCAAGCAACAAGGAGCCCTTCATTACATACTCGTACGTTATCAGTTACCTAAATAAAGTTACGATTTTCTCAAGTTAGTTTCATGTCAGAATAGTTTGAAAAGCAGATTTGAATATACCCAGTCTGCACAGTTTCGAGGCGACAATTTTTTCGAAGTTTTTTCGAGGCCTCTCCGCAAAAACGATTCGATGTCGATATTATATACAGTCGATATTTTAAAGTTCCTCGAACTCATATTTTTATTGAAAAGCTAATCGATTTCGAAATGATTTCCAATCTACATTTTAGGAACTCTCGTATTTGTTGTTCCATTAAAAAATATTTATTTTCAATATAACATCGAGTTTTAATTTTATTAAATTTTACAAAAATTCCACAAATTTTACTTTTATTATTAAAAAAAAAATAATATCTAACACTAGAACAATAAAAAAAAAAATAAAAAAAAAAATTAGCGACCGGGGTTTGAACCAAAGCCAAAAATCTACAAATCATAAACTGCCGAACCTGCTAACCAACTAGGCCATACACAACTTGAAATTTGTTTGTACTAATATATATTTGGAAATAAAAATATTTTCAAATTGTCAAAACAAAATAAAATGAATATAAAAACAGGGTAATTCAAATAATAATACAAATTATAATTTAAGGGCAATTCAAATAATAATAAAAAAATTCAAATTTTAGTAAAAGTAATTTTAAAAAACTACTTTTATTATCAAACTTTGGCTGAAGGAGTAAGGCGTTCAACCAGTAAACTTGGAGTTCTGAGTTCAAATCTCAAGTGAGGCAGATAAAAATAGTAATTAGTAAAAATTAAATTTAAAGAATAAATAAATTAAATTAGTAAAAATTAGTTAATTGTAAGTAAGTAGTAGTAAGTAATAATTTTTTTTTTTTTAATTCTTACCGTTTTTAAAACAATTAACTAAATTTTTAAAAAACAAATGTTTCGAAATTCATGAAATTTTTCGATTAAAAATCGAATCGAATCCTGTACCAATACTCGATTCTATATCACCTTGCATGCCACATAGGAAAACACGCTTTATATCGACATTATATCGAACTCGATATCGATGAAATTCTTAGAGAAAACGATTCTTTTTCGAATCGATATCGACTCATTTTGCATACTGGGTAGGAATGTCTATATAATTTTCATAGTTTTATTAACAGTTTGAAAAAAAACTCAATTTTTACTTTAAATATATTATTTAATCCATTATAAATATTGAAATTTCTTTAAACCACCATCATCTGCAACAGCAGCTGTGTAATACACAAAAATCCTCGAAAAACATGAACAAATTTCAAATAAATTTATTCATTTAATAAATATTTTCACAAATATTTGTGTAGGTGCTTCTGAGATTTCAAACACAAAAAACGAAACTAACCAAACGATGCATAATCAAATACCTGGTTAAATATTTAAACTGTGTTTGACTTTAGATCAAATGACATCTTGTATACACTCGAAGAGTGTTTTTTTCTTTCTTCTTCATTTATTTGATTGTCTAAACATCATCAGTTCTGCATCGATGATGCGGGTCTTTTCTTTTTCAGTGTTTTTTTTTTCTTCTAATAAATTAATAAAGATTTTATGCAAACAACACATTAACAAGATATTAGTATCAGAGAGTTTTGGGAAAAGAAATGCAAACAAACAGGCAGCTTAGACAATCTTTTCAAAAAATAAAAGGCGGTCCACTTTGATTTCAAGTTGCCATAGAAAAGAAGCCGTCATTTGTTTTGAAATATCTTTTTAAAATAAATAATCGTTAAAAGTAATAAATACACCTTGGAGGAAGTTGAATATTTTGTCTTGTTACTGGAAATTAATCCTTTAAAAAAACACCAGGACTTATTTGACCATTAATATCCCTAAATTTAACCCTTTCATGTTAAAAAGGGATTTTTTTAAAAACTCATTTCCTTTTTACAACATAACCGGAAATGGTATGTTTCACATTTTTAAATTCGAATTTAAAAAAAAAAAATACACACAAAAATCAAATTATTATTGCTTAAATTCCCATAAAGTGTTAACAATACGATTATGATTATAAAAATTCTATGGATATATCAATTGATTACAATCATCATAGAGCGAACAGTTCTTATATTGCTATTTTGTCACTAGTATTCGTAGTAGGAAAATCTTCAACGACACGTGACACACGTCACAGAGAACGCCGGTTGTATATTTGGTTTTCAGTTAACATTCTTTTACCTTCTTCTTCTTCCGTGTTCAGTTTGATCATTCATCAAGATAAATGTCATTGCGACATTGTATCACAATTGTTTGACAACGACAAACGGCGGCAGCGTCAATGTTGCCAAAACTTATTAGAGACATCATAACACCCATATCCCAGTGGTAGTTCGGTTGTTCGGTTGTATGGTGGTTGCAATTGAAAGTCAAATGCTTAAATTCAATTTAATACTTTGTGTAAAACTGATACCGACCGGCTTAAGCCTCTTATAAAAGTTAAGAATGCCCATTAATTGAACACGAGTCATAAGTTAGCAAATGAATGGCGTAGAGTATTTAAAAAATCAAATGATTTTTAAATAAATGACATTTATTGTTTGTATTTAAGACTTGGTTGGTTGTTCTTCTTTAACAATGAATTTGATTGATCTTTTGTTTGTGATAAAAATTTTAATTTCTATTAATCGATTTTATCTACAGCTTCTGTAAATTGAAGAAAGGAGGAACTAAATTAGTGTTTTTTTATAATCCACTTGGTCATTAGTGTCCAAACGTACAGTTCCGCCAAAAAACGGTATTCAGTTCGAGTACGGTTTACTTCGTTCTCGCAGCATTACACACAAAAAAAAAAAACTTTGTCAAATTACTAGGAAAAGTCTCGTAATCCCATTTTACCAATATTTGACATAGAGTTTGCAAATAATGGAGATATTTCATAATCGCGATTACGCGATTATGATTTTTAAAATAATTTAAATTACAAAAGCTTTATTGAAAAACACTTTAAAAACTTACATTTGAAAACGTACAAAACTTTATAATTTTAAGAAATAAAATTATAAACATTTTGAGGATGTTTATTCTGGCTCGAGGTCATTATTTTCTTTACTAATTAAAACCATGATATTCTCATAGCACAATTTTCAAGAAAATTATTTTCTGTTTTAAATTTATTTATGCTGGTCATTTTTGCAAGACTTAATCGACACGTGTTTCGGAATTTGTCAGATTCCATTGTCAAGATTATTTAGCAAAAATAGAAACGATATACTACAAAGTAGCAAACGAGTCTAATGACAAATCGTTTGTGCACAAACTAAAGTATTAATACATATTCGACTCTATCCACAATGTGAATTAGAAAGACGAAGAAATTGTACTATACTAGTAAAGCAACGATTGTCAATAACCAACAAAAATATTTAAAACATTTATAATAAAAATATTATATTTTAAAGGTCGAATGAAACAATTTTTATTATACCCTCCACTCTAGTGATAGAGGGTATATATAAGTTTGCCATTCCGTTTGTAACACCTCGAAATATTGGTCTACGACCCCATAAAGTATATATATTTATGATCCTCGATCGATTTTAAGTCGATCTAGCGATGTCCGTGAAGTTTGGCATATATGTTTGTCATTTACCTGGTCAGGTTGGTATTGCAATCCAGCCAAATCGGTCCAGTGGTTCAAAAGTTATGAGCAAAAGAGTAAATTTCGGCAAGGGTGTTTCGCGAATTTACGAGATAAAAAACACGATAACTTTCGAAAGACAATAATGAGACATTGGCATGTATCTTTGCCGTTCCACGGGTCTGTTTGGTATTAAATTTCAGCTCAATAGGTCCAGTGGTTCAAAAGTTATAAGCAAAACCCTGAATTTCATATTAGTTTCATCTAAAATGCCACGTGTTTTAACAAGTTTTAAAAGCATTGGTGGTAACTAAACAATGCTTTTCAAACTTGTTGAATTTTAAAGCAATGCTTTTTAAACTGGTTTAGTTTTAAAAGCATTGGTGACTTAAAAATTACACTCGAAAAAAATTTTACACTCAAAAAAAATTTTACACTCAAAATAAATTTTACTCTCAAAAAAAAATTTAGTTTTTTTTTTACAAAAATGACAATATTTTGTGTACATACCTACGTGCATTCACTAAGAAATATTTTTATAGTAAAAGAAAACATTACACTCGAAAAAAATTTTACACTCAAAAAAAAAATTAGTAATTTTTCTTGAAAAAAAAAAAAAAAAATACAAAAAAAGAGTTTTTTACTCAAAATAAAATATTTCTAATCAAAATTGTTAATTTTTTCAAGTTAAAAATGTACTACGCTTTAAAAAATGCATTGTGAAGGGTATTCATAGATTCGGCAAAGGCGAATTTAACTTTTCTACTTGTTTTTTAATAAAAATTAATCAGCATTTAAATTTATACACTTTCGAAATTACCCAACAATAAATCGAAATTTTGACAGCACAGCTTCTTTTAATAGCGCATCCTGAGAATTCAGTAAAAGTAAAAAAAATTAAAATTTTTTGATAATTCTGATTAATTTTTATTAAAAAATAAAAAAAAATTTATTCGACCTTTAAAATATTATGTTTTGAGGATGTTTATTCTGGCTCGAGGTCATTATTTTCTTTACTAATTAAAACAATGATATTCTCAAAGTATAATTTTCAAGAAAATAATTTTTTTGAAAATATAATATTTTAAAGGTCGAATAAAACAATTTTTATTTTTTAAAAAAAATTATCAGAATTTGAACATAATGGTGATGAATAATCTTAATATGGATTATTACACTCACAACAACAAATAACATATTGTTGTAGTCCAATGGACTATCATATTGTTTAAATAGTCTTGACAATGGAATCTGACAAATTCCGAAACACGTGTCGATTAAGTCTAGCAAAAATGACCAGCATAAATAAATTTAAAACAAAAAAATAATTTTCTTGAAAATTATGCTATGAGAATATCATGGTTTTTTGATAATTTTTTTTTCTTTAACTGATAATATCAAATTCTTTGTTGATAAAATTTTACACATGCTTTCATTTTTAACATCTTTGAATGATAAATTAGAATTTTTGGAGAAAAATACCAGACTTCCCTGCATCTCTACTGCGCTTAAATCAACTCTACAAAGAGTGCTTGGATTAGCGCTGAAAAGTAACATGATTTTACTGCGCTTTAATAGCGCTTTATCTGTGCTACCAAGGAGTGCTCGTAACTGTGACATCGCTAACAGAAATCGTACCTGAATTCAGGTGGTTTGCCCTCTTTGACTCGTGATTCCTTCCAAAAGCTGCTTTCAGTTCAGCATAATTTCTGCTAGCTCGTGTCGGAATACCTGCCGATGGCAACTGAAGAGCTGATTGTGGGAAAATTTATTAAAAAATTTTGCAATTGCTTCAGTCGGCAACCAGCGCGCAAGCCAAAAAATTAAGTTTTTTGATAAAATTTCACCTTCGAATTTTTTTACCAAAGCCAGCCAAAGTCTTTTAGTTATTAACAAGGAAGGTCTTTCACTGGGCACCCACCGATTTTCCAGAAACTTGCATATATATAAGAGGGGTCCAAAATAAGAGTTACCTGCTTTTTTATAGCTGCCCAATCCCACATTTAGTGGGTCAAAGGGGAGGGGGGAAAACGTGATTTTTTTCGTTTTCTGAGGATTTTTCCAATTTATTCGAAAGAAACTATATGAACATTTTATACAGGTCGAAAGGTTTTTTGAAGGCCTATCCAATAGGGTGGATCGAATTTGGCTTTTTGGCGAATTTCGTTCCGGCTCACCGACAGATGTGTTGGAATAGACCTAAAAACAATGTGGTTAAATTTTCATGCAGATCGGTGGTCATCTTCCGCTGCCGAAATGACGTTGAAAATTTCTTAAAAAATAGTATTTATTTTAAAAAATTGCCAAAATTATAAAAATTACTTAATCTTCTCTTTTATTTCAGTCAATCTTTTCAATTCGATCATATTTTCTTAGAAAAAAATTTCAGCTTAATAGGACATTGTTAACCCCTTTAAAACGGTTGCCGAAAATGACCCAACACTTTGCCCTAAACTCAAAACCACCAAATTTAGAAAAAAAAAAATTTGATTTTAAGTTGCACAATCTAAAATTTTTATTGCATTTATTTCAAGTATATGGGCACTTCCACCGAAAGGTCTACCAAGACCAAAAAACCAAAAGGTCTTGAAACCAATTTGTTTTAACATATTTTCATAAGAAACAATCAAATTTTACTAACGTGAACAAATTTTACATTTATTCATAACCCATTTCGATATATTCGAATATAAAGTCGAGCAAGCCAATTTTTTCTCATTGGGACATTTCTATTGCACCTTTTGTTTTGATAAAAGTTCTTAAAGAAAAGTATTAAATGTTGACTTTTGCTTTTAAAAAATCTTTCTGGAGATACAAAGAGCTAAAAAAAATGCATAACAAACTATGCATTTAAAAAATAACCGTAAGTTTTTGCTATGCTTTATCACATATTTCGATGTCCCGTGCGACATAGAAAAACAACATTAATTATTAGTGCGTCAAGTAGTCATGACGAAAATTCATCAAATATTGAGAGCAAATACAGATTTTTATTTCAATTAAAATAAAAAATTTTTTTTAAAAAATAATAAAATCTGTGATCTTGGTTCTTAATATTTTTTCTTGCATAAACGATTTACTTATATAAATACATACTTTTAAATTATTTAAATATAGATGAGTAGTGATGAGATTTTCATGCACTAAAAAATCGAAAATATGCGCTAAAAAATTCAAAATATGCACTAAAAAACCTTAAAATATGCACTAAAAAATAAAATGTAGGCAAAAAAATCTTGTTTTCATACGAAAAACATCATAAAAAGAAAAAAATAACGCCGGCCTAAAATAGTAACATTTAAAACTTTATGTACCATAATTGTTTTAAAAATTAAACAATCTATAAAAAAGTAAAAAAGAAAAAATATTTTTCTTATTTTCAAAATAAATTTTTAAAATTTAAAATTGATTATGAAACAAATCAATTTCAATTTGTGTTTTTGCTCATTTATGCCAAAATATGCAAAAATATGCGTTTGAAAGTTGGAAATATACACAAAATATGCATTTAAAACCAAAATATGCAAAAATATAAATTTTCACCAAAATATGCAAAAATATTCAAAAACAAATAAATCTATGCCATTTTAACTCAAATTTCTTGATTCGGAAAGATAATTGGTCGATATCGTTTTTAGACGATCAACAAAAATCATGCATTTGCATGGAAATCACATCCCTATAGATGAGTATAATTGGCGAAAAAAATAAAGAGTGATGCAAACGGTGGAGAGAAAAGTTAAACGAAGATGAAATAAAAAATTACAAGACAATAAATTAAAAAACAAGGAAATAATGCGGAATGCTAGACAAAAGTGGAAATCGTTGGCTGAAGGACGTATTGAAATTAAATGAATGGATAAAAATATGTTTTTTAAGCTTATTTATTTATAATTTGTTAAAAAAAGAACAACTAAAACAACATAAATATGATGATGGAAAAAAATGTCCCGTGCGACATGTCCCGTGCGACAGTGAATAAAGTTAAATAAAAAAAAAAGTAGAAATAATTTTGAGTTAAAATTTTACAACTTTTAAGAGACATTATTATCCAACATTCTAAAATTAGTCGCATTGTGATATTGCCTCAGGTTTCGCTAAAAACAGAGTTTTAATTGATAGTCGCGAAAACAACTTCTGTTTTTTGTCCCGTGCGAATGGTTGTGTTCTTTGCGATTATCTCGAAAACTTGAAACAATTTCCAAAATCAACCTGAGCAACAATTATAGAGCTAGTTAAGAGCTATAAGTTTCCCCTTTTGTCAAGAAAAAAATTCTGTTTTATTTTGACTTTTATTTCAACTTAAATGTGTTCAACGGTCACGTTCGACATGATGGAATTGCCCATATATAAGTTCGTTTGACGAAATTTTTTATACCCTCCAACCACAGTATGGGGGTATACTCACTTTGTCATTCCGTGTGTAACACATCGAAATATCGGTCGGGGACCCCACAAAGTATATCTAATATTGATCCATGATAGAATCTAAGACATTCTAGCGATGTCCGTCCGTCCGTCCGTCCGTCCGTCTGTAGAAATAACGATGCAGTCCAAACCAAAAGTGCTAGACCCATGAAATTGGGCAAGAATATCTCTAATGTTACTGGTAAGGTTAAGTTCGAAGATGGGCAAAATCGGACCAGGGGGAAAAAAGTTCCCCCTTGAAGAACTAAAACGACCCCTGAAAAATACGATATTTTTACGAGTTTTTTTTAATTTTTGCTTAACAAATGTAACATTTGTATGCCATATTATGTTCATAGACCTGCGCTTGGACCAAGGGGGTTAGAAAATTCGATTTTTTTCAGGCCGCCCCCCTTTGGGGACGTGGTTATAGAAATTAATTAAAAATAATGATAAAAATTTATTATTTAAGCGTAAATATCATAAACAAATAATTTGTAAATATATATAGCGGGGGTACAGGTTTCCCCTACCAACTCCGCAGACCCCCCCCCCCCCCCCCCCACCAAAAAAAAGACGCCCCTGCGATTTTTTTTTTTTATAATTGTAAACGTGTTGGAGGGTATAAAAGATTCGGCACAGCCGAATTTAACACTCTTACTTGTTTTTATTAAAATACGAGATTCTTAAACAGCGCGTGTAACCCTGCGTAAAATGTATGCGAAATTCAAAAATTTCTTGCGTGAGAAATTTTTTTTTCTTCGTGAGCCTGAGTTGGTCGAATTCACTCAAGCTCCCATCTCTACTCACACTCCCATCTTTACTCCCACTTCCATTTTTAATTGAAAAAATATGTTCCCAATGGCTAATCGCCCTCCAAACGCGGTTTATTACTAGATGCATTTCTTCATCATGGGTCATTTAGGGCCCAAAGCTGTGTAGGGTTAAAGAATTTCTTAAAATCCAACATTTCTATATTAAGTTTTATAATTTATAATAAATCTAGAGCAAAATGAAAAGTTTTTAACTAAAAATGTTGATTTTAAAAAAATTTCAATTTTCCCAAAATGTCCTGGTGGTTATGAGTTTAGGGCAAAATATATGGGTCATTTTCGGCAACCGTTTTAAAGGGGTTAACAATGATCGAATTGAAAAGATTGACTGAAATAAAAAAGAAGATTAAGTGATTTTTGTAATTTTGGAAATTTTTTAAAATAAATACTATTTTTTAAGAAATCGCGGATTTTCAACGTCATTTCGGCAGCGGAAGATGACCACCGATCTGCATGAAAATTTAACCACCAGCGCTGCCAACTTTGACGATTTATCGTCATTTTGACGATTTTTGAAGTCAATTTTACTAAAATGACGATTGACGATTTTTCATTTTTGCCAGGAACAAAAATGACGATTTTATTAAATGAGGAAAAAATGGTAAACTTTTGTCAAAAAATTCAAATTTTGTAAGCAAATTCTTTGAAGTTCACTTAATTTTTTAAAAGAAAAGAGAAAAACCTATATTTTTTTTTTAAAAAAGATGGTTACTTTTAAGAAAAAAGCTTAACAGTTTCGGGAAAAGACAGGAAAAGTTAAAAATTCACCAGAAAAAACATTAAAACAAGTTTTTTAGTTGAGAAATAGACTTGTTATTAGAAGTGGTCAATATAAATTAATGGGTGCGTTAAATTTACTACGCTGCATAAAAAATCAATTTCAATAATCTTCGTCCTTGGGCCATAAGCTTTTCTTAAGTTTAAAATTTCAGGTCAATTAATTGATAATTGGGACTTGAAAAAGGTCGAGACCAATATTTTGGATAGTTGCAAACATCAACGGAAACTCATTACACAAATTACGACAAATTTTGTTCAACTTGGCGATTTCTTTTTAACAAATTGACGATTTCTCCAAAAAAATGTAGGCAGCACTGTTAACCACATTGTTTTTAGGTCTATTCCAACACATCTGCCGGTGAGCCGGAACTAAATTCACCAAAAAGCCAAATTCGATCCACCCTACTATCCAATGGTATATCGGTCGTGTCCAAATTCGGCTTCGTTAAGTTCGTTATTGTCAAAAATGTATAATCGGTGGCGTAGTTTATATGGTGTATATTATAGGTATATTATATTATAGGTATATTATACTTACGACCGCCGAAATCATATATAATAATCTCTATCAAAATTAAGCTAATCCGTATTTTTTTGTTTGGCGAAATCCCTGCTAGTTTGGCTTTTATACGGATTTTCCTACTTTGGGTAGCTTCGATCCGTCAGCGTAATAATTTATTTAGGCTCTAATATTCGGAATGACCCCTATCCAAGACTCCCTAAACGGTATCATAGGTACATAGAGACCCTCAGAAAGGCTCATAGAACTATCTCAGTCCACAGATTTTATGAAATCTTTGGACAAAAATCAAAAAAAAAATATCAAAGCTCATTGACTGAAGTTTAAAGTTTTAGTTTTTAGTGTTTTTATCCTCTATCTACCTAAAAAATTTCATGCATTCCTTTATTATGTATATTTTAAATATCAATATGATTTTTCAATATCATAAATCGGAAATATCACATTTTGTAGGTGTAAAAACTTTTACATCAACATGTTTTACATTCGTAATGTGTTTTTATGTTTTTTTTGTTTTTGTTTTTTTGTAACACGCTGTTGTAACATAACAACAAATAGTTATTGTACAATAAATATTGTCAATAATTCGTTTTACTATTTTTCCGTTGCAATAACGTTTTGCGATTTGTTTATTCAATGACAAAAGTTTTGTTGTTGTCATTTTTCGCATAGTGATGACAACTAAATACACTTATCACCATCATAAACCAAATAACCAAGTAAACAATTTTTATATTAATTGATGTAGATGAAGAAAATGAAGACGGGAAGAGTTTTAAAATTTTATTTTAAATAAGTTTGTAACCAATATGACAAGTGTCTCCGAGATTTAACAGCAAATTCCTTAATTTGTGACGGCAATGTCAGATCATGTTGGTAACCTTTGCGATAAGCACGTAAGAGAACATAAAGTTGAAAGATAACATGAACTGGAATTGAAATTACTAAAAATAGAATTGTTGGAAATTGGAAATCCGAGGTTCGATTCTCGACTGGGGTAGATATTAATAAAAAATATAAAAAACTATTACCTATTTACAAAACAAACCGAAATTTAAAATCCTACTGATGATAACATTATAACTGGAGTTTTTGAAACTGCACTGATAGAAATTTGTACATGACAATAATAAAAATTTACATTAATGTTATGAAAAATTACGTTAAAAAGGAGCCTATGTAGGGTTTCATTGAATTAATGAAATAGGTATCATAAAATGTAATCGCAAGAACAAGTTTCATTAAAATAATGTAAATTGTTCATTAAAGGTGTCCTTACGACTAAGGTAATTTTTCAAAATCACTTTTGAATACGTGGTAGGGTCCTAAATTGTAGTTTAGTATCTAAAAATGAGTGAGCCAAAATTTGGGGACAATCGGATAAAAATAACTCGTGCCGAAAATGGATTGAAGTTTTGGGACACTCTTATGTGATAAAAAAACACGTTTTTTCTAGTTTTTTGAAAATTATTGGTGTATGTTATTTTTTGTTAATTTTTTTGTTAAATAATATGAAAATGGTACTAAATTACCTTTCCAAAAAGGTTAAAAAAATTCAAATCGGATAAAAATAAGCATTTTATGCATACATGCCCCAGACCATTGTGTGGTTTTTAAAGCCAAAATTTGAAAATATTCAAAATTTCTAGGCAAAAAAATAAAAAAAATTAAATTTTACTTTATAATGTTATTAAATACATGTTATAGATAAAAACTAACAAATATAGTAGTCCAGTTTTTTTTTTAATTTGGCGTGGGTAGTGATATAACTTCCGCGGATTTCAAAGAAAATGTGTTTTTCTATGGTAATTTAGCAAATATGGAAAAAAATGTTTTGTATTGTACTATACCAAGTGTAAAACATAAATTCTGTAAATTTTTAGAGAAATAGGCCATCTTTAACCCCTTTTCATTGAGGTGAAATGACAAATTTGGGACATTACATATTTATATAAAACAAGATATCTGCATATATCTGGTTTCTCAAAAGTTATAGAATTTACATTTTACGCTTCGTTCCGTACAATAAAGAAAAAATTTCCCCATATTTGCTAAATTATTGTGAAAAAACGCATTTTATTTGGAATCCGCGGAAATTTTATCACTACCGGCGAAAAATAAAAAAAAAAATCTTGACTACCATATCTGCTATTTTTAATCGTAAACATGTTTTCAATATGATCATAAAGTAAAATTTTTTTTTTTTTTATTTTTTTGACTAAAAATTTTGAAATTCTGGCTTTAAAACCCATACAATGGTCTGGGGCATGTATGCGTAAAATGCTTGTTTTTTATCCGAATTTAATTTTATTATTCTTTTTGGAAAGGTAATTTAGTACCATTTTCGTATTGTTACACAAAAAAATTAACAAAAAATAACAAATACCAACATTTTACCAAAAACTACAAAAAAAGGGGTTTTCTTTCATATAAGAATGCCCCAAAACTTCAATCCATTTTCGGCACGAGTTATTTTTAGCCGATTGTCCGCAAATTTTGGCTCACTCATTTTTAGATACTAAAGAACAATTTAGGACCCTACCAGGTGTAAAAAGATGATTTTCGTTTTTAAGGACACCTCTATTGTTCATACAAAATATAATTTGTGTTTTATGAAAATTGTTCATTACTTTAATGAAGAAAGTTTTTAATTCTTATTAAATACTTTCATTGAACAAATCCAACTTCTATTTTTGAAATGTAATACTTTCATTAAATAAATGCTACTTTTATTTTTAAAATGAAATATACATATGTATGAAATTGAAAAGATCTTTTTATAGAATTAATAATAATAAAAAAATGTTTTCACTTAGTTTTCTCGCACAAAATTTTACTCCAACCTTAACTTGTAATACATAATTAAAACCACAAACTAATATAAAACATCACAAAAATTTGTTAATTAATAATTTAGTTTTTATTTAAAATTTCGTAAAAAAATCTAAAAAAATCAAAAAATAACCAAGTTACATAAACACTTTCACATATTTTTTTATTTTATCTATAGATTTCACTCAGTTTTTCTCACACAAAATTTTACTCGAAATAATTTAAAACAACGCGAGTTTAATAAATACTTATAACTAATCAACAACATTTCATTTTAAATTTCGTAAATAAATTCTTAGAAAAAATTACGCTCTGATCAACTGTTTTTTGCGCGCGCAAACTAAACAGACGCGACACGACAAGTGTCAAAAAACAGAAAATTTTGTGAACAAAACTTAATGAAATTTTTTAATGAAACTACGAAATCTAATGAATCAAAATTAATGAATATCTTGCACAATATGTATGAAATTTCATTCAGCATATGAAAAATTTCATTGTTGCATTGAACTAACGTTAATGAATTCCATTCATTAGTGATATGAAGCGTTTTTCTATCAGTGTACTAATATAATTTTCATTTATAGGTTTTATAAATGCAATGAATCATTTCATAAATTTCATACATTTTATGAAACATATTACAAATAAATGCAATGAATCATTTCAAAAATTTCATGCATTTTATGAAACATTCCATATATAAATGCATTGAATCATTTCATAAATTCATACATTTTATGAAACATTTCATATATGATGAGAAATTTAAGCATTTTATGAAACATTTCATATATGATGAGAAATTTAAGCAAAAAAAAAAATAATCTGTTTAATGTTTCATAGTATTTATGAAATATTTCTTGATATTTATGAAGTGTTTATTAAAACTTTATGAAATTTTATTCATTATATTAATAAAAACTTTCATAAATATAATATTTTGTTAATATTTAAACTATTAACAATTATGAAACAGCTTCATTGTATTTATGAAACTGTTACATTGGACAAACTTTAATGACGATTTTTTTTATATTTTTTACAGTTTTCATAAATATAATAAAGATTTTTCTTTGTATGTAATCTATAAATATCAAAAAGCACAGCCTAAACCGTTAAAGCTAGAGAATTGAAACTTGGAATAAAGATTTGAAAATTCCGATTCTAATTGTGAAAAGTTAAAAAGGAGGAAAAAGTAAATTCTGGTACCTTTTATATTTCCTCGAAATTTCAAGTTTGGAATGAAGGAGCCACCGGCAGAAAAATATTCTGAAAAATTACTTTTTAGAAATTCAAATTCTAATTGGACAAAAAGGGGTACATTTTTGATCGCCTGAAATGAGTATATAAATTTTATTTTTGGAATGTAGGATCCTCCATCGAAACAAAACTTTATAAAACAAGTAAAAAGTTAAATTCGGCTTTGCCGAATATAGCGATACCCTCCACAATTTCAAAAAGCTTATTGCAAAAACTTTATTTAAAAGAAAATAACTTTTGAAAAAAAAAAAAAAAATTTTAAAAAAATGTCCGCGAAAAACAAATTGGTAAAAAAAAATCCGCGATTTTTTTCTTTTTTTGTCAAAAAATATGTTTGTTCTTGTATAAATACCATTTGGTGATCAATTATGTTCATATGTATATGTTAACCAGCAGCAAAATTAAAGCATTTTGTATTTTTAGGTTATGTAGAATGTACTAAAATTTTTGAGGTGTCCTTACATTTTCGTTCATAACTTTTGAACCGCTGAGCCGATATCGCTCAAATGCAATACCAAACTTCTGGGGAGAACTTCCAATAAATATGTTAGGT
Source organism: Pegoplata infirma (assembly GCA_963921195.1). NCBI lineage: Eukaryota > Metazoa > Arthropoda > Insecta > Diptera > Anthomyiidae > Pegoplata > Pegoplata infirma. Next base: position 322,830,143 of record OY992536.1, on the reverse strand, counting down.
TTCAGTCATCTCCGTGTTATATTTTGGTCGTGATCACCATTTCCACAGACGGACATCGCTAGAATCTCTTAAAATCGATCGGGGATCATAAATATATACTTTATGGGTTCCCAGACCGATATTTAGATGAGCTACAAACGGAATGACTAACTTATATATACCCTCTATCACTAAGTGGAGGGTATAGAAATACTTTAAGGAAATTTTGATAATAAGAAAGTAAAAAGGGAAAAAAATATTAAACTTTGTTCCCTATTCGATTTACTGTAATAATGGTCATATAAACTTGAAATTTTGAATCTCGAATCGTCCAGCAAAAAGCTTTTTAAAATTTCGATTCTTAGGGGCATAAGGTAAAATTGGTACTTTTTGTAACTACAGACTTCAGAATCTCAAAATTTGGCATAAAGGATCCTCCTTTTTATCATATTCTTAACTTTTATTCATATTTTGAAGTTAAATTTTTTTAAGTAAAAGGGTGTAAAGAAGGGTAAAATGGGATTTTTTGTATCCATTGAGATTAAGAGTGAGGAAAGTAACTTCATAGAATGAAATGAAGTATGTAACAAAATGGAATAGAACGAGGAACGAAATGGAATGGAATAGAACAGTAAAAAACATGGAATTAAACTCTTTTTAGTGTACCGTTGTTTACTAATGTTGACTGGGTAGGAACACCATTATAAAAACCCATCTCGATATACTATTTCTATAAAAAGACATATATTGACATGATTTTACAAAGTTTTGATTTATTCAAATGTCATGATTTGTAAACAATGTAATCATATGCAAAACAATAAAAGTAAAGGACAATTTTAATAGGAACAAAAGTTTTACGGCATTTAATACAGGAATAAAAGGTACCATTTTCATAAACGTAAATTGGAATTTATATAAATAAAAGATATTTTATCAGATTTTGCGTTTATTTCAATACACAAAGCTGAAAGAAAAAACATATTACATACACTCAAAATAATTACTCTGTTAAATACTCTGTAAAATGACTGTAATCTCAAATCGACAGATATTTGACAAAGTTACCTGCCGAAATACAGATTTAACGAAAATACTTCGTACTTTCTTGTGGCTGAAAAACAAAATTTATTCTGTAATTTTATTTTTTACTTTGTAATCTTTATTTTACAGACAATAAACAGAAATTTTTGTTAAAATACAGATTTTAGAAAAATTCTTTGTTTTTTCCTAACCAATATACTAAATTTCATCTGTAACTTTACTTATTGCTCTGTAATAAAGTTTTAAAATAAAAATCTCTTCAAAAAAACTTCCAAATATTTCAACCCCTCTTAAAAAAGCGTCTTAAATTACAATTAAGATTAGAAACAGAACAAGCACGGCACGGGGGACGGTTACCGTTGCCGGAGAATATAGGCCCAAAACAATGACGGGGGACGGCGCACAGTGGGAAAAAACACCAATCTGGCAGGAAAAAAATCATATCTTCTAAACTATTGGTCTGATCCGATAACAATACTTGGAGATTTTATAGCTAAGGATATGAGCTTTTTGTATAATGAATAATAAGAAACTGTTTTTCAATACAGGGTGCCCCAAAATGTGTTATATACGACTACCTCAGGAGTATTTTTTTTGTACCTGTTAGCTATGAAAAATTATGTTTAAAATAAGAATTTTATACTTTTTGAAAAGTAAATGGGGTTATCAAATATTGTAAGTGAAATCTGATAACATTTGGACATATACCCTACATCCAGCATATAACTAAAATAGGAGTCTTAGCACCTGATTGCATAATTATGCAATCAGGTGCTTATAAGCATATACGAATTTTTAGTTAACCTTTTGTCAATGTATAGTGCCATTGCCTCTTCTGGTGTGTATTATGTCGGTGCTTCAGAAGGGTAAAATACGGGTTTTTTCATCTTTGTAGTCCTTTTTGGTGTTTTTTTTTTTATTTCATCTAATAATTGGGCTGCATGTCTCTTTCCAGATTTGTACAGACTTACTTTCGTAGCGACCAATAATTATTCCCTGATGTTATTTTGTACAAGATCCGAAACACGACTCCTCTTGGATTTTTTTGTCGTTTCCAGAAAAGTCTTCAAAGGACGCCCTCGAGGTTGTGACGGTCCTGGTTCTTCGTCTTCTACTAGAAAATCTATATTCTCATTCAACCATATATTGTAATGATTTTCAAAACTATATAAATTGCGAGAAACACTGGCCCATCTACATTTAAATTTACTACATAAATCTCGCACACTAACAGTTAGTTTTTTATAGCTATCATTCTCGTTGCATTGATAACTGTTGAGTTCCGATCAGAAGCACTGTCGCATTTATGCCAAACTTCAAATATCTCTCTCCGTTGAAATGACATGTCAAACAAATTTAAAAATACCAAAGAGTTTATTAACCAATTCGAATGATAGTATTAAATTTATTATTATTTATAACAATATTTTTATTAAGAATTTTTTCACCAACTGAATGCGACTTAAATCGGTTATTTAAAAATCATAAAATCAAAAATAATTTTAATTCAGCACGAACTTTTTTCAATATTTCGACGCTCTACTATATTAAAAACAAATTACTAACAATCCTTCGCGATTCTCAACATATACATACGTGAGTCGCGTTCATCGCTGCCTAGGTTTAGAATTATAATTATTGAAAGACTAAAATTACAAAAATAATTTTAAAAAATCGCTACGCAGGCCTACGCAGCTAATTTTTTGAATAGTAATACTTCATTATATGTAGAATAATCTATAATTAAAGATTAAGCAGCATCTGACAGCGTTTTTTTTGTAGCTCCATAAGAATTTAAACAAGTTAAAAAAAAACGTTGTTTATGTAATTCGTTACGAGGGAGCCTTCGCAAAACAGATAACGTATGGAAATTTATACATAATATACCCAATAGCACCCTTTAATAGAAATCAAACACTTGGTAGGTAACGGCTTTCCCCTTCCGATACACGGCGATGACAAGTTTACTATTATAAATAATTAACTGTGAGAGCCCAATAAATAGTCAACATTTGATAGTGTGTAATTCCCTAATGGGTTAACTAAACTTTAAGTTCTTAACGGATTAAGACGCAGTCACTATCCCACTTTAAAATCGCATTATAACTTTGTTAAAATCTGTTAGTTATATTTTGAATTATTTCCCGCTAGATTGGAAATTTTTCCCACTGTGCGGCGATGACAAAAATGTCATTTGTTTGTTCAGTGGTGCTAACTTTTAATAAAATTAGAGTAATTTTACGGAAAAAATCGCTGATCACATAGTCAATGTGATTAAGTTGGCACTACTGTACGTTTGTTACACCATTGTGAATGAAAAAATAAAAAATTGTTGTGAAAATGCGGCAACACTGGAGGGTGAGAGGGAGGGAGATTGAGAGAACCCGGAGATAAAATAAAATATGTTTTAATTTTTTGTCTTGCCGGTCACGGTTTTTAACTGTCAAATCGTATGGAAAAAGTCGTGCCGGGCTTGTTCTGTTCACAACTTAAAGCTGGTAAATTTTAAGAGGATGTCGTGTAAAATTAGAGGTACTCGTAAAAACTTGTAATTTTCACAAAAATAAAAAAAAAAAGTAAATTTACAATTTAGAAGCATTAAAGCGGGCAAATTTACACGATGGAATTTTCCAATTGTCAACACAACTTGCAAATTAAGGAAGGAGAAATTGATCAGGAATCAAATAGTGACCGTGGTGTAAAAGTCATATCAAGCGCATTAAAAAAAAATATATAAGAAAGTCAGGGTATTCTAAAACGATTTCCTTTTATTAAAGTGTTTATTGGAAAGACCCCACTCAAGTGTGGCACTGAAAATAGTGAGTTTATAAATAACTTCAACAAAGTTAAACATTCGCGTGCGAAACATTTCAGCGGGCGCATTTAAATGATCGCATTTGTGTCAAGTTTTTACTTATCAATGCTTCTTGCACATTAAAATTTATTTAAATAAGAAATTAAAAAAAAAAAAACGTTTCGTGTGCGCACCATTAAAATTGGGAATGCGTTTAATAAGGCACATTAAAATTTTAGTTTTTTCTCCAAGTTTATGAAAGTACTAATAGAACACAATTTTTACATTTAAATAGCCCCTGCTCAAATCGTCATTTATAAATTTTAAAAACCTCGGTGAACGCATACCGCTTAAATGCGTCACTGAATATGTGAGCTTTCATAATTTAAAATATACGTAATACGCAAAGAATAATTTTTATGGCTTGTCAGACTGTTAATGTTTTTGAAGCAGAGAAGTTTTGGAGTCATGCACGCAAAGTTAAACAATAAAGTTTATTATAAATGTGTGTGTTGTTATTTTTGTTCCAAATTATTTCATGTGTTCAAAAATTAAAATCAAATAAATTTAACAAAAACTTTGTAAATTTTCAGAGTTTTTTCTATAACTTCTGGTCACATACCAAATTTTACAGATAATTCTGTAAATTTACAGTTTTTTTATCGAAATAATTTTACAGAGTTTTTACAAATATATGTAAATTTACAGAGTATTTCTCTGTAAAATTGTGGTCCCATTTAACTAATATTTTACTAGAAACTATGTAATTTTACAGTTTTTTTTTGTCCAAACCATTTTACGGAGTTTTATAGTAAAATCACAAAAAAATCTTGCTGGTTGGAAATTTATGGTATTTTCTGCTGGCTCAGCAGAGTATCTCTGTAATTTAACAGAGTGATTATTTTGAGTGTATTCATGTTGATTGAAATTTTATAGAAAAACAACAATTCTTTAATTTATATGTAAATTACTTGTGTTTAATGTTAATAAAAAAAATTCTATTTTCAAAATCAGTATTTAATAGGACATTAGGGAATCGTTTTATAACAATTTTATTTTTTATAATTTCTTTAGGTGAATAAACATAAAATTTTAAAAAACGTTTCTTTTTTTATTGGTTTTCAAAAAAAAAAGCTCTGAAAATTATATTTAAATAGAAAACGGGATTTGCATACGTTTAACTTTTTTTTTATTTTTCTGCATGTTTGTTAGTTAAATCTGATATCTTTCATCTAAATAGCTCAATTTGATTGAACAGTAGAAGTTGCCAATCAAAATCCTTGATGTCAATAAGAATTTAAAAAAAAAGTATAAACGAGTATGTTTTCCAATTCTATTGGAGAAATAAAAACACAAACAAAAACTAGAATTTTCACACTTTGCCGTATTTAGTATTTGTTATTTTTATGCAAATTCAATTTTCAATTTCATTGAGGAAAAATAAAATGGGAAAATAATAAAAGAAGACTTAACGAAATGTATTGGAAACAAGTACTAGAGGTATATTCGGTTGTGTCGACTTAAAATTACACTTTGTTTTTAAACTTTTTTTTTGGAATTTTTCAAAGTGTTTTTCTAATTTTCCAGATTTTAATATCATAACTTTGTCATTTCGTAAAATATACGTTTCCCTTTATTTTTTCTGTTCTACAAAATAAAGCCAATTCCATAACGATCCGCGGGTGACACCCTTGTTAGTGAACTTTCCTTTTAAGATTACAAAAAAATCCAACCATAGAATTCCATTCCGATATCGGAATCGAGTTCTGGAGGTCAAAACACATAAAGATTCGGTTTAGATTTTTTATTACTTTTTAAAAATTCTTAAATTTTACATATTATGATTTATTCACAAATACTATGAAAAAGTTTATAAATATTATGAAAAAGTTAATAAATTTTATGAATTTGTTCATAAATACTATGAAAATCGTTCATGGAAAAAATTTTTTTTGTGTGTAATAGTATTACTACTATAGAAAGTAATATAATAATTAAACTAATTGGTAAAATTGATATAATTATCTATACTATTAATAATAGACCTTATGATTGGAAGTCAAATATACTTTTTTTTACGAAATGGCCCCCAAGTGACTTTTCTTGCACACAAAAAAAAAACTTTGTCAAAATAATAGGAAAAGTCTCGTAATCCCATTTTACCAATATTTAACAGTTTTCCTTGTTTTTTACCAATTAAAATTTACATTTTTTTTTGTAATTTTACATTTTTTTTTGTAATTTTACATTTTTTTTCCTTGTAATTTTAATTGCCCCAAAAAACTGTAAATTTTATTGGTAAAATTAAAAAATTATTGGTAAACATCTTGTAAAATTACTAAAAATTCTCGTAAAATAGGGGTTAGCAAAAAATCTAGTAAAATTACTAAACCTCTTTGTAAATTTTATCGTGTCAAACTTTTTTTTAAATTTACAATTTTATTGTACATTTTAAAGTACATTTTTCATTTAGCAAATGTTTCAGATTTTTAGATATTTTTCGTTTAGAAAACCTCTCAGATTCTGTAACATTCCAGATTCCTGAGATATTTGTTGTATGGTAAAAGTCTCAGATTTCAGGCGCGGATCCACGGGGGGTGGGGGGGGGAAAGGAATTTCCCCCTCCAAACCGAATTTGAAAGAAAAAAAAGGAAAAAGGAAATAAGAAAAAAAAAGAAAAAGAAAGGAAAGAGAGAGAAGAAAGAAAAGAAAAGAAAAGAAAAGAAAAGAAAAGAAAAGAAAAGAAAAGAAAAGAAAAGAAAAGAAAAGAAAAGAAAAGAAAAGAAAAGAAAAGAAAAGAAAAGAAAAGAAAAGAAAAGAAAAGAAAAGAAAAGAAAAGAAAAGAAAAGAAAAGAAAAGAAAAGAAAAGAAAAGAAAAGAAGAGGGAAAAAGGAGAGTGAAAAGGAAATAATCTAAAAAAAAATTCTATTAAAAACTACCAAGGATCTGAAAAATTTTCTATGAAAAATTTTTAAGAATCTTAAAATTTTTCTAGAGGAAAAATGTTGCGGAATGTTAAAATTTTTCTATATGAAAAAATTTGAGAATTTTTTTTAGAGAAAAAATTTAGGAAAATCCCTTAAAGTTTTCTATAGGAAAAATGGGGGAATTTTTCTATAGGAGAAATTTTTTATGGTTGTTCTTCTATAAAAAATGTCTAACAACCCTTAAATGTTTCTGAATGTTCGAATTTTTCTATCTGATAAAAGTATCAAAAATTAAAACTTTGCTTTATAAAAAATACAAAAATTTTTCTACACGAAATATTTGGGAATTTTTCTAAACGAAAAATTTTTAAATTTTTCTAAATGAATAATTTATAGAAAAAACTTGAGAACTTTTTCTTAGAACCTTTTTTAGGAAAAATTTTATAATTTTGACAATTTTTATATGAAAAATCTAACAGTTTTTCTATAGGAAAAGTCTGAGAGTTTTTTTATAGGAAAAATTTCGGAGACTGAGTCTCTGAGACTTTTTCTATGGGAAAAATGACTCAGAAACTAAAACATTTTTTATGAAAAAATTTCTTTGACTCTCTCATAAAAATATTTCTCAGAAAATTCTTGACTATCTTAGACTGTTTCTAGTGAAAAGTTTCTCAGAAAACAAAACTTTTTTAATAGAAAAATATCTCAGAATGCTTTTAAAAAGCATTAAAGTCTTAAATTTTTCTAATCTCAGGTACTTTCTACGGAATATTTTTTCAAAACCTAAAAATTTTGGTGTAGAAAGATCGTTTCGGTATCTTAGACCTTTTCTGTAGAACAAGTTTTTAATATTTCAGAACCTAAGAAGTTTTCAATGGGAAAAAACTCACTAAATCTGAGAATTTTTCTTTACGAAAATTTTTTCAAAATAAAGAAATTTTTGGTGTGAGAATTGCATAAAAAATTAATTTATCAGAATTTAAAAATTTTTGTATAAATTCTGATTTATTTTTATTCAAAAATAAAAATCGTGTCATTCTAACCTTAAAATATTATATTTTTAGCAGGTTTATTCTAGCTCGAAGTCATTATTCCTTTACTTATTTAGACTTTGATACTCTCATAGAATAATTTTTGAAAATTACTCTATGAGAATATCATAGCTTTAATAAGTAAAGGAATTAATGACCTCGAGCTAGAATAAAATTTCTTAAAATATTTTTGTATAGATTTTAAAAGCTTTTCTGTATCAAAATGCCTCATAACCTCAGAAGTATTCTATTGCGATAAACTTTCTATTAGAAAATTATGTCAGAATCTGGGTATTTTGCCATCAGAAAAATGCTTTAGAATCTGAAAATTTCTTGAAGAGACATTTTTCAAAATATCAAACATTTAAGTTTTTTTTTTTTTGTAGGCATAAATTTTTAAAATTTGAAAATGTTTCTATAGAAAAAATCATAATAAATACGACCTGAAGTTCCCTGGAAAAAAAAAAATTGTGCAAAAAAAAGTCAGCAGTTGGTCAGCAGTGTCCAACAGCATCGGTGGCCACTAACAATTCGTTTAAACAACCGCTGACCAACTGCTGACATGTCATTGATGACATTTTGAAAAATTGTATGAAGATGTCAGCGATTTCATAACGGGAGTGTCAGCAGTATGTCAGGTGTGCTTTTATTTTGCCGACTGGGTATCTATAATGGTTTTAGAAATTAAAAAAATAAACGTTGAGAAAAGTATTTTTTTAATTACGAAATTTTTCCCAGAAACTATGAAAATTTTCCCAAAAATATAGGGTAATTTTTCATATGAAATATTTGGTATGAAAAGTTTTTGGAAGAATTTAATTTTTTTTCGGCGATTATCCTTTGGGCGATTTCTCCTGCGTCCTCCCCAGTACAATTTTTTCGAGAAAAAAGTAGAATTTGGTCTGTAATAATTTTTTAATTTCGAAACTTTTCCGAGAAACTATGAAAATTGCCCAAAAATGTTTGGTAATTTTTCATATGAAATATTTGGTATGAAAAGGTCTTCGGCGAATTTATTTTTTTGGCGATTTTTCTTTGGGCGATTTTTCCTACTGCCTCCATAGTACAATTTTTTGCGAGTTTTCCACAAAAATTATTAAAATGTTTTTGGAATTTTTCTAATGGTCTGAATAATTCTAATATTTTCTCATACACTCAGAAAAATAAATCTGTATTTAATAATCAATATTGCGAGATGTTACAAACGGAACAACAAAATTATACAATCCCTTTACCACTAACAATAAGTGTTGACTATAAAAAGAAAATATATATAAACGGAAATCACACGTAGAATCGCGTTTTTACTACTAAGATTTTTGTTGAACATTTATTTAAATGACATTATGTTGTTGTTCGTTCGTACGTTCGTACGTACATCAACATCACATGACTTTAATATATCCTTTGGGTATAATACATACACACTACACTATATGTAGCTTTGAGCTCTCTTCTTGGAAAGAAATACGTACAAAACTGAATTTTCTACTCGTTTGCCGGGTAGTTCGTTCGTTCTTATTTATTTTAAATGGTTTACGAGCCACGTTGGAATTGTATTTTTTAAATTAAAATATTTTTCATTCTTGTAGTTATTCAAATATAACAAATATACAAAGATTTTCAAGAGAAAAAAAAATCATTATGCATATGCTCGACATAAGGAAAAACTTACACTGAGAGAATAAATTAAATTAATTATATCAATTTAAATCCCGTTCTTCTTACATGAATGTAGTTTTGGCGATCCATTATATTTTGTGTTTCGTTTAGATCTCAATTCCTGCACTGCATTTCTTTCAGTGCAGTTGAATATTATTTTTTTTTTTTGTTCAATCATTTATTAAATGGAAAAATTTCCATGATCAAAGTTTGACATTGCATTGCACAACAGTGATGGCTTTATTACAATGTGGACATAAACCCAATTGAATAAAAATTCAAAACTTCACTTACACACTGATTGGCAATATTATACTGAAATCAATTGATACCATATACAGTCATGACACAGCGCCCAATTCTACTTACTCTACTACTGCTACTAGTATGTGGTAGTTGTTGCGATTATATTTGGCAGGAAATATAAGAATTTTATTTACACATTAAGTGGGCACTTTTTTTTAGGTGTGAATCCGGGGAAAAAGTCTGTACTTCTATAAAATTGTACATGGGTGCGTAAGAATTTCCCCATATATTAATTGATGGATCTGTGTAATACTGCTGCCACCTCTAAGCAAGATATGGGTTTTCAGGGAAATTGAGATTTTTCTCTATGTCTCAAAAACGGTCACAGGAGTAAAGGACTGATAGCTGACTCATCGCCCAGCCATAAAAAAACAATCTGAAAGAAGAACCTTTTGGAAAATCCGATTTTAGTTTGGTCTCCTAAAATGTTACTTCTTGATATTTAATAAGTGGAATGAGAGGAAATAGTTCTTTGTGACTTTCTGTATATTGAGGAAGCTTTTGATAATACTAGTTATGACCCTATTGAATCTGCACTAAGGTGGAGAAAAAATTACCGCATCTATGGATAGTACTGCACAGAAAATAAAATCCTCAAATTTAAATCAACAAACATCAATTGTAAATCAACCAAACATGATATCAACCAAACATTTAGTAAAAACGGCCGCATGTTAGTCCATAATACAAAACTCCGATTTTGTTTTCAACAAACTCAGTCAAGTAATTTTATTTAAAAGTTCTTTTATCATGTCAATAAATAGTGTTCGTGTTTGTTAAATTTCTTTGTTGAAAAAAAAAATACATTTGTCAGTTCAACAAATTGTGTTTGTTGAATTTCTTTGTTGAAAAAAAAAAATAAGATTTATTACTTCTGTCAGATCAACAAATTGTGTTTGTGTTTGTTGAATTTCTTTGTTGAAAAAAAAACAAAATTCTCCCCCCCCCCCCCAAACCGAATTTTAAAGAAGAAAAAAAGAAAGGAAAATAAAGAAAAGGGAGATGAAAAAAAAATAATATCAAAATTTTTTGTATGAAAAATTTTTCTAAAGGAAAAATGTCTCGAATGTTAAATTTTTCTATATGAAAAAAATTGAAAATTTTTCATTGGAAAAAAATTGAGAATATTCCTATAGGAATAATTTACTAATTTTTCTATAGGAAAAACATTAAAGTTTTTTTTCGGAATGTTATAATTTTTTTATATGAAAAAAGTCTCGGAAATTTTTTACGATAATTTTTCTGAACGAAAAATTTAGAAATTTTTCTTAAGGAAAAATTTAAGAATTTTTCTATGAGAAAAACCTGCGAATTTTTGTATGGGAAAAATCTGAGAACTTTAATAAGAAAAATCTATCAATTTTTCTAAAGGAAAATATTTGAGAATTTTTTTTATAGAAAAAGTCTAAGAATTTTTCTTAAGAAAAAATATGAGAATTTTCTATAGAGAAAATCTGATAATTCTTCTTTCGAAAAAATCTGAGAAGGTAGGTAAAAAGTAAAGAGAAAAAGAAAATAAATTATATAAATTTTTTTTTCTATAAAAAATGCTCAAGAATCTCAAAATTTTTCTATAGGAATAATGTTTTTGAATCTTAAAATTTTTTTTTATAGGAAAAAAAATCTCGGAATCTTTAATTTTTTTGGAAAATCAAGAAAATTTTCTTTAGGGAAAATTTGAGAATTTTTCTTAGAAAAAATTTATTAGAATCTTAGATTTTTTAAAGCCAATTCACGCAGAATCTGGAACTTTTTGATAGGAAAAATGTTACGGAATTTGAAAAAAAAGCTGAAATCTTTGGCTAAAATTAAAAAATTTAAGACTTTTTCGATAGAAAAAATATCTCAAAACTTGTGAGTTTTTATAGAAAAAATTTTCTAGAATCTGAGACTTTTTGTAAAATAAAAATGACTCAGAATATGAGACTTTTTCTATAGAAAAAAATTTAAGAATGTGATATTTTAGGAAAAATGTCCTAGAATCTAAGAAAATATCTTAAATTCTGAGATTATTTCTATTTGAAAAATGTAAGAGACTCTTTTTGTCTAACCCAGCAGAAATAAATCGAGATTTTGGCGACACAGCATCTATTTATAGCATACCGAAGCGCATCCAAAGAGCGCTCTTAAGGATGCAGTAAAAGTAAGGGGAAAAAAGTTTAATTTTTTGTTAAGATTTTTTATATAAATCTTACAATTTAAAATTATTTTTTGATAAAATTTCACACTTGCTTTCCTTTTTAATATTTTTAACACTTTTTGAATAAAAAAGTTTGAGTTTCGGACGAAGACAGATGATTTCACTGCATCATTATTGCGCATTTATCAGCGCTGCAAAGAGTGCTTCAATCATAACGTCTTTAACACATTTTGAATGATGATAAATAGGCTTACCAAAAAACAGCAAATGCTTTTTGTTATTTCAAAGAATAAACCGATTTGGATTAAACACAGTCTGATAACGAAAAACACAAAAATTAAAATACATTTGTTTTAACTTTTTTTGCATATTTTTTCATTTATTGGTATGTTTTTTATCTAATTTTTACATTTTTTTCTCTTTCTTACAACTTTTTTCTTGTTTACTAATTTATCTAGATTATTATTTTTTTTTAAATCAAAAAAATGTTGCTAAAATTTTTACAAATACATATCGCACCTTTACTTGTATAGTGTCATAACTCAAAATATTTGATTTTGCAGAAAACCCGTTTAAAGTTTACTATAGAAACTGGTTTTTAATTGAAAAAGGCCGGTACATAGAAAATGTAATAACGGCGTGTACTCTTCTCAAACGGTGAGTTTAAAAGATATTAATACGAATTTTTGACACAATATAAAGCACGATATAACGAATAATTCTGCATCATTAACTCAAAAAACGCATTTTTTGAGTTATGACACTATACAAGTAAAGGAGCGATATGTATTTCAAAAAAATGTTTGCAGATTTTAAAATATTTTTCAGTATTTTTAAAAACAATTTTTGACTACACAATTTCCACTTTAATTTCAAATAATACAAATTATATTACGAAAAACTTACAATCATATTTTAGAAACTTAAATTATATTTATAAAATTTCCAATTATATTTCAAAAATTTCCAATTATTTTTCAGAAATTTTCATTTATAACTCAAAAATTTACAATTATATTTCAAAAATTTTCCAATTATATTTCCTAAATTTCTATTTCAGAAACTTCCACTTATATTTCAGAAATTTCCGTTTATATTACAAAAATTTCCAATTGTATTTAAGAAATTTACATTTGCATTTCCAAAATTTTCTAAATACTTTTTAGAAAATTCCATTTGTATTTTAAAAATTTCCATTTTGATTTCAAAATTTTCAATTTTTTTTTATTCTGCTTAAATCAGCTCTGAAAAGATACATGAATTCACTGCATCTTTATAGCGCTTAATCAGCGCTATAAAAGTATGCTTTAATCAGCGCTCTAAAGACACGTGATTTCAGTGCATCTTAAAAGCGCTTTTTCTGTGTATCCAACTAGCGCTCTAAAGTGGGACATCGCCTTAGAGAATCATGCATGAATTCAGCACGTTTGGAAGCGCTACTTGACTCGGGATTCCTTTCCAAAAGCTGCTGCTTTTTCTGTAGGAAAAATGTTTCAGAATCTAAAATTTTTTTGTATAAAAAATTTCTTAGATTCTCTGACTTTTCAATAGAAAATACTAGGTCTTAGAAAAAGTTTGAGAATCTTAGGTTTTTTCTGGGAAAAGTGTCTCAAAACCTTTACGTCTCAAAATCTAGGAAATTGACTCAAAAATTTTTAAAGGCATTAAAGTCTTAAATTTTGCTTATCTCAGGTACTTTCTGGTTTTCGTTTTTCAAAACCTGAAAATTTTGGTGAAGAAAGAACGTTTGGGTGGAAAAACAGAATAGACAAACATATTTCAGAACCTTAGAAGTTTTCTATGGGGAAAAAAGTCACAAAATCTAGTCGAAAATTTTTCTTAAATAGGAATTTTTTGGTGGGAAAATTGCCTAAGTTTCTGAGCATTTCCTACATGTATCAGAACATAAAAAATTTTCAAAAGCAAGAATTTTATAAATTCCTAAAACTTTTCTGCAGCATAATTTCCCAGATCCTCAGAATTTTTCTATTAGGATAATGTCCCAGACTCATAAACTTTTTCTTTAAGCAAACGATACTGAAAAATTTTGAAATCAAGAAACTTTTTTGAATTAAATATGACGCAAATCTAATATATTTTCTAATGGAATATTTTTTTCAGAATCTGGGTCATTTTTTTTTTTGAGGAAACATTTTTTAAATAACAAACATTTTCTTTAATGGTAAAACCTTTTTTATAGGAAAAAAATTTTAAAAATAGGAAATGTTTCTACAGAAAAAATCATAATAGACAAGAGGAAGACGCTAAAAAACCTTACCTAATGATTCAAATCCGACCTGAGGTTCCCTGCAAAAACAAAATTTTGAGTAAAAAAAAGTTTTGTGAGTAAAAAAATTACCCCCCCCCCCCCCAACTCAGGAGCTGGATCCGCGCCTGCACACAACCCACATTCTGACTATGCTCTAATGAGTAAATAAGTAGAGCTGGATACCCTTTGTCGTTGATAAGCATCAACTCCCTCCTTTGCTCACGGTACAAGAGCTCCAAAACAGACTTTAAAGCAGTGAAGGACATTTTTGTAATTCCTATTCCCGCGGGAATAGGCTAAAAAATGCTGCTTGTGCGCTGTCGACACACGTACACTATAAAATTCTGTTGCTTGAGCAAATTTGTTGACTTTTCGCTTGCTACTACCCACACAAGCATAAATGCTATAGTATGTGTGTGCGCACCACTGCTTTAAAGCCTCTGCCCATATTTAGAATCCTCTAGCAAAATAAAAAAAAAAACATTCTGAAAAAAGTATTTTTTTGAAAATTTTAACTCTAATGAGGCAAAAGGGGGTTCATGGAAAATGAGTAATTTTTTTATAAAAATTTTACGCCTATCAGGCTACTCGCAGTGCAAAAGGCCTCTTTAAACTAGAAATAACTATCACGCTTCGTTAGAAACGAATTTAACCTCATGTTCCAATCACTATAAATATCTTTCTTGATTATATATCTGTGTTGACTAATACCACTGCGGAACACTAAAAAATAAACAAGAGTTACGACCATCATTTCTATATATTTCGGACATGCTGATTCGAATGGCGTACTCCGTTTTTCGATGTATGGTACAGTTTTCTTGCAAAATGTCGTTTAAGATTTGCTGATTTCGAGCCAGTTTTTCAACAAAAAAATTTGCAAAGTTAATGATTTTTAAATTGTATGGCATGGAAAACAAAGATATGACTTGTAGCAATATTTCTTATACAAATTTGGTTTGAGGCTTTTCATCTTAAGCCCTTAAATTCGCGAATTTCTTCATTTTTTGAGGTTTTCGCGAAATTAACCGCCAAGTTGGTCTTTGATAAAAAACTTGCTTTAAGTGAATCAAAAAGGCATCCCTAACAATACGAATAGTGGGGGGCCCCCATAGGCTAGTTGGTAGCGTGCTAGCCTTGCAACCTGGAGGTCGTGGGTTCGATTCCCACCAGAACCCTTGGTTTTTTCGCTACAACGAGACGACGGTCATTGTTACCAGTTCTCGATTAGGTTGAATTTATTAAAAATGAGTTGTAAATAAAAGAAAGAATAAATAAAAATAATTGATCATGTGATCAAAACTATTATAGTGGACAAAAAACAGCTATGTTATATGGACCATCATGATGAAAATCGCGAAAAACAGTTTTTTTGTATATGCCAGCATCACTTTACGAGATGATTTAAGACTCCATCTTTTAGTATATAATGTGGGAAGCTTAAACAATTAACTGACCAAAAATTTGGCCAAAAAAATTTTCATTTGCAACAGTTATCTTAACAAAAACTATTATTTCAGTGTTAACCCTACAATAATTATAGTTTTTGTTTAGATAACTTTTGCAAATGAAAAATTTTTTGGACAAATTTTTGGTCAGTTAATTGTTTAAGGTTCCCACATTATATACTAAAAGATGAAGCCTCAAATCATCTCCTAAAGTGATGCTGCCATATACAAAAAAAACGGTTTTTCGCGATTTTCATCATGATGGTCCATATAACATAGATGTTTTTTGTCCACTATTCGTAGTGTCATGGACGCCTTTATGATCCACAAAATGCAAGTTTTTTATCAGAGACCAATTTAGCGGTTA
Source organism: Pegoplata infirma (assembly GCA_963921195.1). Lineage (NCBI taxonomy): Eukaryota > Metazoa > Arthropoda > Insecta > Diptera > Anthomyiidae > Pegoplata > Pegoplata infirma. Next base: position 322,814,176 of record OY992536.1, on the reverse strand, counting down.
ATTTCGCGAAAACTTAAAAAAATGAAGAAATCCGCGAATGAATGGGCTTAAAATGAAAAGCTTTAAACCAAATTTATATTAGAAATATTGCTACAAGTTATATCTTCACAGAAAAAAATATGGAGGAAACAAATTTGAGTAATCACTTGTTTAATTTTTTAAAACAAATTTGAGTAATTTTTTAATTGACGCAATTAAAAATTTACTCAAAAATTGAAAATAAAATTTGAGTAAATAATTTAATACAAATTTAATATTTTTTTTTTGTTTATTTTTTTTCTCTTGGTGTTTTGAATTCTCATTTAGTTTATTGTTTTTTGTATATGTATATGAAAGTTTGAAATCATCTTTATAAAATTTTACTTTGTCTTGAAGACATAAGTATATTTGGTAAAGTTTGTAAAAGCAATTTTTTTGGAAAAAAAAATTAGAAACTTTTTAAACTTTTTAAAAAAATAATTTGATACATTTTGAGTAAATTTTTACTTGACACAATTAAAAAGTTACTTAAAAATATTAAAAAATTTTAAGTAAAGATTTAATTGTGTGAATTAATAATTTACTCAAATTTTTTATTAAGCATTTAATAATTTTTTATTAAAAGTTTACTCAATACTATTAAATCGTTTACTGGTGGAAAATTGAGTAATTTTTTACTCAATAGTATTAAAAATTTACTAAAAATTTTTTTTTATTTTTTTCTGTGTTTGTTTTCCATGCCATAAAATTTAAAAATCATTAGCTTTGGAATTTTTTTTGTTAAAAAAGCAACTGAAAATCAGCCAATCTTTAATGACATTTTACAAGAAAACTGTACCATACATCGAAAAACGGAGTACGCCATTCGATTCAGCATGTCCGAAATATATTGAAATGATGGTCGTACCTCTTGTTTTCTAAAATAGTGGTTAGTTTTGTCGCGCAGTGTACTATATTTCGAGAAAAATCAAATTCTTCGCCAGTGCCATTTTTGAAAAAATCGCGTTAAAACGTCTAAGCATTTACATTTCAAGCTTATCTCGAAAACGATGAGTGATATAAAAAAACACTCAATAAATTCCACCCCAATAAAAAAAAATAATAAACGTATACGCCTTACATCACTATAGTGAAAATGTTAAAGAATCCAAACAAAATCATCGTCATCCTCATCAGAATCGAAAACAACTCATCCAAGTTAATAGTGACATTCTCACACACTCTTACATTTGTTGTATTTTAAGTATGTACTCATACTTTTTACATAATGGCAAAAATCAATGATGATTTCAGCAGCCACATCATCATTGTCAGCAAGCAACAACCACAAGTAGTCTGGAAACAGTTTAGACTCAGGAAATTGAATTTAAATTCTCAATTCAAAAATTACAATTGTTTGAAAAACAAGCCTGTAAAAGGAGTTCGTTATTTGTGAGAATATACGAGTACATGTACAATATATGACCGACCACTGGCAATCATGTAACCAAAAATGAATCGAACGAAATGGAACCCAACCAACCATCCAAACTAACTAACCATCATCAAAATCAGCTATTGAACCAAACATTCAAACAAACAGACAGTCTGTCCGTCAGCCAGTTAACTAACTAACCAACCAGCCTTATTGTAAAAACATAAAAGCTGTAACATCATTCATGTCTTCTTCATACTTTTACCACAATAAAAGTCACACATTAGTGTTGGGAAAAATTTTAAATTCGCCAATCATTAAAAAAAAAATATTATTGCAAAATTTTTAAATTATAGATTCAATAACTACACCATTTTCAGAAGTCATATGATTAAGATTAAATGGAATTCCAAAAAAATGTCATTCAACATTGCAGGTTATTTGTAAAGATCAAAATTTTATTTAGAAATTTTATTTGAAATATGAAACAAAAATTTAAACCTAACGGACATTTTCAAGACCTGAAAAGTCCTACTAAGGGTTAACAATGGGAAAAATACAACTCTGTTAAAAGTTGAGATTGATTAAGTTTTAGTATTGCTATAAAATTTGTAATATCTACACTGATAGAAATTTGTATATTGATGTTATGAAAAAAGACGTTAAAGAGGAACCTACCTATGTAGGGTTTCATTGAATTAATGAAAAGGTATCATAAGATGCATTGCAAGAACAAGTTTCATTAAATTAATGAACATTGTTTATACAAAATATAAATTGTATTTTATGAAAATTGTTCATTACTTTAATGAAAAAAGTATTTAATTCTTATGAAATACTTTCATTGAATAAATCCTACTTTTTATTTTTGAAATTAAATACTTTCATTGAACAAGTGCTACTTTTATTTGTAAAATTAAATATATATGAAATTGTAATAATCTTTTTATAGAATTAAGAATAATAAAAAATGGGTTTCACTCAGTTTTCTCGCACAATATTTACTCCAACCTTAAATTGTAATACACTATTAAAACCACGAAGTAATATAAAACAGCGCGAATTTAGTAAATATAAAATTAATAATTTACTATTAATTTTAAATTTCATAAAAAAGTCTGAAAAATTCACAAAAAAACCATGTTAAAAAAACACTTTCACGTATTTTTTATTTTATCTATAGATTTCACTCAGTTTTCTCACACAAAATTTTACTACACTGAAAGAATTTTGTTCATTACGGCTAAGAAAACGTACATTGATTCTATGAAATAAGTCATTAGAAGTGATCCAATGATGCCCTTCATAGAATCTATGAAACAAATTCATAGAAACCAGATACCTATGAAAAAGTTCATAGGCTATGGAAAAAAAATTTTATTGTTCAATTCTATTTTTATTTCTTTCATTATTTTATTTACTTTATTATTTTATTTTTATTTATTTACAATATTCTATTTTTAAAAATTTATTTATTTTTAACTTATCCCCACCGAGATTCGAACACAATACCAGTTGTTCGTGAAGCTTAGTCTCTAACCACTAAGCTAAAGTAAATAAACAAGTTATAACACTTAAAATCCATTTTGTTTAATATTCTACTTTAAAAAATTATGCTCTGCCACAATGCTCTGCCAAAATCTGTGTGTATGTTTGTAGAAAACAAAATGTTTGTGTATTTGCAAAAAAAAATAACGAACATTACAAAACTAAGTGTTAGTCGGCGAGGTTTTCCTCCTTTGGTGGCGCTGACAGCTAAGGCGTCGATTATAAATTTCCCAGCCGGTAGGGAAATTTATAATCGAACCCCAGCGGGGTTCGAACCCCGCGAGGGCAGCAATATTTTTTTTTTACGTTTTTTATGTTTTTTTTTATATTTTCTACATTATTTTAATATATTTATTCAAATTATTTAATTATTGTAACATTATTTTAATTTTTAAAAAATTATTAATTACATTTTTTTTATGAATTTTTTCTATGAATCTTACAAAATCTATGAATAAATTTCTATGAAATATTTCACAATACTAATGAATATTCATTCAGCCAATGAATTGTTTCATAGATTCTATGAATTTGGTTTTATGAAATATGTTCATAGATATTATGAACAATAATTCTTTCAGTGTATAACATTTACTTTTAACACATAAGAGGAATTCCACACCAAATGTTCCGCTACAGAAAAACATGTGTCCCGTAAATTTCTGAATAGGTTGTTTGGATAGCCCTATATGGAACTAAGAAAATTGCGTTTTTGGTTTTTCTGATTTTCAAAAACTGGGCTTAGAAGGCGTGGTCAAATATTGGATTAAATATTTATCACATTAAAACGGAATGCACCACAATCTTAAAAATTTATATTCCTATATAGTTTTGTATGGGCTATCGATTATTTTTTTTTTTTGAAAATTTTCAGAACCCGTTCTGAAATTTTCCATTTTTTAAAAAAGTCAATTTATCAAAAATCCGGCCACTTTTTTTCTTTATTTATTTTTTTTTTTAAGTTTAGATGTTTGTCCGTCCACACAAAAAAATTCAGACACGCTTTTTTCGAAAAAATCGCATTTGAATTTAAAATTTCATAACAATTTTGTAATTTGCTTGTATTTTTTTTGTTTTAACGTTGCGAATGAGCATTATTAATTGCATAAATATTACTCATACGCTCTGTTGAAACAAGAAAGTACAAGCAAATTACTAATCTGTTATGAAACTTAAAACTCAAATACGATTTTCTCGAAAAAAACTAAAAACGCGTGTCTGAATTTTTTTGTGTGGATGGACAAACATTTTAACTTTAAAAAAAAAATTAAAAAAAAGTAACCGGATTTTTAATAAATTGACTTTTTTAAAAAATGGAAAATTTCAGAAGATTCTGAAAATTTTCCAAAAAAAAAAAAAATTTAATCGATAGCCCATACAAAACTATATAAGAATATATTTTTTTAAATTTTTCAATTATTTATTTAATATTCGTTAGTTTTACACCACTATCATTAAAAGCAATATACAAATACACAAAAACAAAATTACAAAATCACCACAAATATGTGTAATTTTGATTTTAAATTTATATTTTTATTTCACTTCATAAATACTGGATTTTTTTTCATAAACTTCATATCATTAGCCCACAAAATTTACCATTCACAACTTAGTAAAATTTACAATGCACCCCTTTTATCTTTTAATTCTTCATTGTCGTCGACGTCGTCTTCCAACAAGAAACAGCCCAAAATATGTCACAAAATGTACAGCACAGCAAAAAAAAAACAAAAAAAAAGTGTCATTTACTGGAATAAGTATCAAATTACACTTCCGCCGGAAAACGACGTTCAATGCTCGTTAAACTATTTTACAAAATATACAACATTCAATATCGTAAATAATTTATGTATGAAAGTATACGAAATTGTATAAATAGAATATTCGAAGTATTTTAGTCATGAGAGATTAGCTTTTGAAAAATTCTACAAAGATCTTAGATATGGCAGCAAAAAAAGGACAGATTATTATGGTAGAATGTGTAAATTGGATTATAATATTTTGTAAATAAATCTGTTGGGAATTTTTATTAAGTATGTGTAATATTTTGTAAAAGAAAATTTGTAAATTTATAATGTTTAAGCATGTGGTTAGGATTTTATTAAGTTTATAAAGGTTTTATATTGTACGATTTTATACCTACCCTATACCCTACACAAGTGTTTTTCGGAAAATGGATCGGTCCAAACATGGGACGAATGGATATATCTTATGTTAAATTTTAGTGGCATCGGTTTATTTTTGTTGCTAAATGTCGGTTGACATTTTCATTGGGTGGATTAAGTCGTTCCAAAGTCACTTCACTAAAATATTTTTTTTCATTACGGCTATGAAAACGTACATTGGTTCTATGAAAAAAATTATTAGAAGTCAGCCAATGATGCGCTTCATAGAATATATCGTCACCTAAAATGCAAAACGCCCTATCTAACATTTTACAAATTTTACAGGAGAAGCAAAAAACGTGTTTATATAAAAACTATAAAAGTTTTCATTACAAATTTCCTAAATATTAGTAAAAACACACAAACAAATTCATTTCTGTTAAAAAAAATTATAAATTTTTAATATTTGAAAAGTTATGTTAGTAACGCCCTTTTGTCTTGAAATTTTCAGAAACACAAAAAGCCCTAACTGCACTAAAGATGTTTAAAACACTAAGCAGATGTGTTACAAAATGTTAGAACATGCTAACAAAATTTTATACTGAATGTTGTTTTATCATATAGAACTCTAACAAAATGTGGGTGGTATTGGAAAAAGGGGCGTGGCACCTGCTATATAACCTAACACTGCAAAATGTCTTTTTTTGGATTCTGTTAAACACATGCTAACTTAATTCGATACAAAATGTCAATTTACCATTTTAAAGCTCCATGTCAAATGAGGGTGGAACAGGACAAAGGGTATGGCCCGAAATAACCTAATACATCAAAATGCTTTAACCTTTTAACGACCACAGGCAACTATACTTCCCAAATGATTTTTTGCGATTTTTTTTTTTGTTCAAGTAAAAGATAGGATAAATGTGATAAAAGTTGAATTATAGAAGAGTTTTAGAGAAACAAAAGTTTTGTTTTCATTAAGTCTCTAAATGGGTCCACTTACTCACTATAAGTTCTCAAAGTTTGCGAAGTAATAAATATATAAGGGACAAAATTATATTTACTTGACAGGCGAAATAATGGTAAAGAAGGGGGTTCAGAAATCCAAATTCTTGTAGAATAACTATTATTAAGTTGCATTTCTTAAAGATCACGGCGAGTACCAAAATAGCCTTGGCCAAAACAGCGTTATAAGGGGGAAGGAGGGGCCCAATTTTTTTATGCGTAACTATTATTAGGTCAGAAATTACGAAAATGAAAAGAAAATCTAAAACTCTTCGGCCAAAAATGTTTACTCGGCTTCTGGAAAATTTCTTAAGATCTACAGTAAATATTGGGCATTTGATAGATATCTCACTCGCATCCTACAAAGCTCTTAAAGGAAAATACACAGAAAAAAATATTGAGAAAAACAATTTTTAAATAAGATTTGAGTAATTTTTAAATCGACGCAATTAAAAATTTACTCAAAAACTAAAAAAAAAATTTGAGTAAATAATTTAATACAAAATTTAATAATTTTTTTTATTTTTTTTTATTCTCTTCGTGTTTTGAATTCTCGTTTAGTTTATAGTTTTTTGTGTATGTATATGAAAGTTTGAAATCATCTTTATGAAATTTTCCAATGTCTTCAAGAAATAAATATATTTGGTAAAGTTTGAAAAAACATTTTTTTCGAAAAAAAAAAAATGTGAAACTTTTTTAAACTTTTTAAAAAAATAAATTGATAAATTTTGAGTAAATTTTTACTTGACACAATTAAAAAGTTACTTAAAAAATTGAAAAATTTTTAATAGTATCCATTAAAATTTTTTTAGTAAGCATTTAATAATTTTTTATTAAAAATTTACTCAATACTAGTAAATCGTTTACTGGTGCAAAATTGAGTAAGTTTTTACTCAATAGTATTAAAAATTTACTCAAAATTTTTTTTTATTTTTTTCTGTGTACCTTAGCTTTATTTTGAGTTAAAAAAGGGCCGGTTTTAAAAAATGCCAAACAAATTTTTGATTTTGCAAAAAAAAAAAAGAAAAATTTTTTTTTGAAAGATTAAAGAAATAGCTATCTTAAACTCTCGGGACACATTTTGCTAGGAATATTAGGTAATCAGTTACATGGATGCAAAAAAAAACACCTGTTTGACCAAAATGTAAAATTACGGCCCCCTCTAACTCAGAAAGTTCTTGACCGATCTAGCTGAAAAATTGTGACTAAACTACTATTGGTTTTAAAAGTTGTGTCCCTTGAGATGAAAACCCCCATATATAATCGTCAATCGTATCGCTCACGATGAAGATTGACGATTATCAAGTTACATAATTAGCCCCCTATATTTTTTGTAATAATAGCAAAAATTATAATTAAAAACATTTTTTTTACTTATTTAACGAAAAATTAACTTTGAATTTTTTTCAATCGGAATGAAGAACTTCCAATCATGTTTTTAATCGTCATTAATTGTATTGTTATTAAATTTTATGTAGAATTTATATGTTACTTAAGACTAATTGTGCTGCATAAATTGCGATTTCTATAGCTGAAAAAGGAACAATTCTCGTGAGAGTACGGGCCTCAAGGGGTTAATTGGTAAATTTCTAAACTTTATTTTTTGTGTACATATACATGTGTTTTTCCTATTGGTGGACATTGTGGAAGAAGAAGCATCAACAAAAATGTTTAATCTTAAAAAATAAGAGTTGCGTCGGCAATATTATGTATACAAATGTGTAGTTGGGGCTTTTTGGTTTAACATATATCAAAGCATGTAGTTAGGGCTTTTTGAATTTTGTTAATAAAATCCCCATTTTTGATCAAAGGAGTCTAAATTTTTTTGTGGACATGTATTTTGATCCAATACATAAGAATCAATTAAAAACGCGATTTTGAATTTTGTGTTAGTTAGGGCGTTTTGCATTTTAGGTGACGATATGAAACAAATTCATAGAAACCAGAAATCTATGAAAAAGTTCATAGGCTATGAAAAAAAAATATTTTTAACTCTATTTTTATTTATTTTATTTTTATTTTATTATTTTTATTTATTTTTTTTTTATTATTTTATTTACAATTTTCTATTTTTAAAAATTTTTATGTTTTTAACTTATTCCCACCGAGATTCGAACACAAAACCAGTTGTTCGTGAAGCTTAGTCTCAAGCCACCGATCAATTCTCTGCAACAATGCTCTGCCAAAAGCTGTGTGTGTGTTTGTAGAAAACAAAATTGTTGTGTATTTTCAAAAAAAAATGAACATTATAAAACTAACAAGGGAAGTATCTCAACCCTTATGAACCGATTTGCATGACACGTAAAATATATATAAAAGAGACAATTCTAAGGTTGGGGTGTCTCGGCTTATCGGCCATATCGGGGATTTAGGGGTTCAAAACATGGGTCAAAAAATGGCGAAAAAATCGTTTTTTTGATTTTTCAGCCATTTCTTTCTAAGAAAGTATATGATGTTTATATATGAGAAGAAAGGTTTTTTTTAATACCTATCCAATGGTGGCATAACCTTGTAAAAGCTTGGCTTCGTTAAATACTTTTTTCATGAAAATGTGAACATTTTGGGGGGTATTTATATAAAGACATAGAGCTACGATGTCCATATGAATACGAAATAATCTTTATTAAATTTAAGTCGACACGTATTTTTGCTCTAGAGGATATTCCTGTTAGTTCGTGAGTTATCGAAATTTTCCCGGAGGTCCATATGGTTTCATAAGGGGACAACGAAATTTTGAAACACTGATATGGCCGAAAAGCCGAGACACCCCAACCTTAAAATCGTCTCATTTATATATATTTTATGTTTCAGGCAAATCGGTTCATAATGGTTGAGATACTTCCCTTGTAAGTGATAGTTGGCGAGATTTTCCTCCTTTGGTGGCGCTGATAGCTAAGGCGTCGACAATAATTTTTACAGCCGGTAGGTCTTGGGTTCGAATTCTACCAGGGCAGCAATATTTTTTTTAAACATTTTCTATGTTTTTTTTTATTTTTTTTAATAAATTTATTAAATTTTTTAATTATAACAGTATTTTAGTTATTAACAAATTTAAAAGGCTTATTGGTGATATTTTTGTCTATTAATTTTTTCTATGAATTTAACAAAATCTATGAATAAAATTGTATGAAATATTTCACAATACTAATGAATATTCATTCAGCCAATGGATTGTCTCATAGATTCTATGAATTTGGTTTAATGAAATTTGTTCATAGATATTATGAACAATAATTCTTTCAGTGTTGATACAAACATGCTTCTATAAATAATTTTAAATTTTTTGTATACAAAAAAAATAACCAACATAAGTAGGTAAAAACTACTGACTTCTCTTTAAAAAATTCCAACAATTTGAAAAAAAAAAATAACGTATACAAATCATTAAAAGTTAGAGAAGAAAATTGAATGCTAATAAAAGTCTTTATTTTTTGTGTTGTTATTTTTGAAACAAATAACAGAAATAGTCATTAAAAAAAACTTAACGTTAAACAAATGGTTTTTCTTTTAAAAACGACAAAACGTAAAACTTTTTAAATAAACTACAAACAGTTAATGACATGATTTTTTGAGTGTTGGAACAATGATTTGTGCATAGAAAATAAGATTACATGCCGTATTTCAAAATGTTGCTCATTATAATACGGTCATTAGAATCATTTAAGCCAAATTCAAAATGGCGTTTGGGTGGAGGCTAGGTCATAACGTGGACTGACTTTTTCCAATTTCAATGGGCTTCATCCTTGGGCCAAAAGATGCTTAGATTTCAATTTTAAAGTCAATCAATTGAAATTGTGACTCATAAAGTAATTCTAAGTCGATAGGTAGGCGTAGGACCATTATTTTGGGTAGTAACAAACATCAGCACAAACTCATTATAACCAGTACCACTATGTTGTGTAGGTTTTAAATATGTTTTGGACCCCATCGAGTGATTAATTGACCATTCTATCAATATCCGTTTGTCTGTGATAGACGCGATGTAGTCCAAAATAAAAGAGCTGCCTCCTGAAATTTGAAAAAGAGTTACCCCTTGTAGAATAGAGTGGAGGAATTTTCCTTTTTTCGATTTTCCAAAAAAAAGTGAACTGAAAAGTAGGACAAAATTAAATAAATTTTGAGAAAAAATGGCAATGATTTAGCGTCAAAAATTTTTTTTATTTGAATTTGTATATTTTTCGTGAAAATAAGAAAACAAACTAATTTGAATTTATGCAAATTTTAAGTAAAAAATGGGAAAAGTTTTTTTATATTTTAGTTCATACACATTTGAGGACTAGATTGGGTCCAGAGTCTGGACTCCACACCCATTGGGTCCGGACTTTAGAGGACCATGTTGGCTAGTACCCCGTATGGCTGTTTAAAATTCGCCTTGGATTTTGATAAAAAAAAACTTTTGTCTGTTTCGCTCTACCTTGCTAAGTTTTTAAAATACGGGAATTAGGGGCCTGAAAGGGTCTTGAGAATTTTATAAACTGTATACTTCAAAAACTTTTTACTCGGAGGGATTTCGTAGAAACCTTCCTTTTGCGGGAGGTTTCTACGGGAATGGCAAATTTTAGATCCGAAATAAGGGTCTTGAGACTCCGACAGATATGCAGAGCTAGGCTATACCATATTTTTCGTGTACTTTCTTTTGAAAATTTTATCCGTTTCGCTCTATCTCACTTAGATTTCCAGATACCGCCATTTTGAGTTTTTAACAAAATTCTAAGAAGTTATTAACTTAATTCTTAGAAGTTATTAACTAAATTCTAAGAAGTTATTAACTAAATTCTAAGAAATATACTTCCTCAATTCTAAGAAGAGAAATACGATGAAGTTATTTTTAGTAAATTTTAACTAAATTGTTTGTAAACATATTTTTAAGAAATATGCATTTAAAATAGAGATATGTTTCTTAGATTTGGGGAAAATTTCTTCGGCAGTAAGATTTTTTTTCCTTATATTAAATAACTCTATTTAAAGAAAACTATGAACTATTTATAAATAAATGAACTAAACTTTTTTTCTCATAGTTAAAAAAAAGTTATACGTGTCCCGGCGTTTCGTTGGGTAAGACCAAGTAATCGACATATCGTCGCTGTGCCAACCAGAACTGGTATGTGTTTTTCAAAATTTTTTGGAGAGGCTTACAAATCAGCTTAATTTTGACCTTTCGCGGTGTTAAAAAACAATATTTATTTCATAAATATTTTAATAACATTGCAGATTTTCTATTAACATTAATTTAAATTTAAAAAAAATTGCGCAAAAGTACCAAATTTAGCTGTTATTAAAGACTCTTTAAAAAATGTTAAAATACACATACCAGTTCTGGTTGGCACAGCGACGATATGACGATTTGAAGTTATAGGGGAAATTGTAGTTTTTTGTACCTTTTTCGTAAATTTTTAACATCTAAATGTCCAAATCGCAAAGTGATGTTCAGCAAAGTTATAGCTGGCGTTAAGTTTAACAACTTTACAGAACATCACTTTGCGATATTCGGAACTTTTTTGAACATCACTTTGCAATATTCAGACATTATGATGGTCAATATTAACGAAAAATGCACAAAAATTACAATTTCCCTATACGCACGCTACCAACTAGCCCGTAGGCTAGTTAGTAGCGTGCTAGCCTTTGAACGTGGGGGTCGTGGGTTCGATTCCCACCAAAACCCTTGGTTTTTCGCTACAAAGACGACGGTCATTCTTACCAGCTTTCGGTTTGGTTGAATTTATAAAAAATTAGTTGTAAATAAATCGAAAGAATAAATAAAAATAATTGATCATGTGATCAAAACTATTATTGTTATAGTAGTACAAAAAACGACCATTTCCCTAACTTCAAATCGATATATTTCGATTACTACAGATAACCCAGCGAAACCCCGGGACGCGTATAACTTTTTTCTACCGGTATATCTTTCCCCGGTAAGCAGAAACCACGCCGTTTTGGGCTGTCGCACAGTGTTTTCAAAGAAACTTTTTTCTAAATTTTAATTGTCTTTTTTTTCAGTGAATATGATGCTCTTAAGTTATGACTGCCACAATCATATCTCTTATCATAATTTCAGATCTAACAGGATATTTTTACTTTGCTTCGCTATGCATTACATGGTAATGCATTACATAACTATTACCATTATAAAGATTTTGCTGGACTTATATAAACATTTTCTTTCTCTCCTTTTTTATCACCTTCTCGCATATTTTAATAATATTTTTTTTTGTTTGCCAATGATAATCCTTTTGTAAACATATTATCAACACAAGTGTAAGTAACGTAAATCCCTTTGGGAACAACAGCTATGAATATAAAATAGTAGTAATAAAATTTATTCTCGATTTGAAACATATTGAGGGCGTTAAAATTTAATAACAATGATAGTGATACTTTTTCACAAGAAAACAAAAAAAAAAAATATCAACATCGTCATCTGAAAGTTGTGTATATGACTGCCAAATCTAAAGCAGTCAACCAACCACTAAATGACAATAAAGTAGCAACTTCCGATGATGGTGTTAAGTAAAAATCATTCAATTTCCGTTTCATTTTTCACAGCATGAAAATGTCTCTGTGTTGAAGCTTGTGACCATAAATGAGTAAATGTGTGTGTATGATACTACTACATGTAAATGATATTTTCTAATATTTTTTTTATATTTTTTGCAATCTCATCATATTATTTTTCAACATACAAAAAAGAAATTGTAATCGTTTGCATCACCATCATCATCTTCATAATAATAATATTATAATAAAGTGTCTTTTTTCCAAAAAATATTCAGGAGTAACATCCTTGCCATATCATCATACGCCTAGTGTTAGTTAGAGAGGGTGTGATTTGTCCTGTTCATTTTATATGGTATGAAAATGGGAATGATTGCTGGTATGTTTAACATTACCACAAAACTGTTATAATGTAATTGTATCTTTTTTTTTTTTTTTAATGGATGTGTGTGTTGGTTGAATCAAGGATGCCACCCCAATTCTAATATTGTTTGTCTTGGTTTTATTTTTATTTTCATTTCGTTCATCGTCTATTATTCATACATCATGATCCTTTTTCTTAAATTTGAATAATTTTTATTATAAGCAAACGTTATGAATTTTTGATGAGCAGCAGCAGTAATTCTTCTCTGTTGAAGTAATAAGTTGTTTTTTTTTTGGTGTATTACCGTATATTACTTGGTCGGTCTGAAAACGTGTGTCGTCTAAGCCATGTGACAAACGTTGAAAATTTATTAATATTTGTTTTTTTGTTTCTTCTTAAGCTTGTCTGTGTGTTGCCATTTAGAGTCAGGCATTTATATGAATGAATTCTTTGCATAATTAAGGTTTTTTGGATAGCACTTGTTTAAAGAGATTTTTATACACGACATTTTGCATTTGTTTTCCATGTAATCCGAAAATTACCAAGTCGGCAAAAAATTCACCCCTGACATACTGCTGAATCTCCCTTTATTAAATTGCTGATATCTTCATACAATTTTTCAAAATGTCCCCAATGAAATGTCATCAGTTGGTCAGCTGTTGTTTAAACGAATTGTTGGTGTCCATCGATACCCAACTGCTGACATGTCATTGGGGAAAAATTACGTTTTTGGGGAAAATACCTTTCAAATACCTATTAAAAGGCAATTAGTGCTCCAACGGTTAAAGCGACTGTTGTTGTTCATCCTAAAGAACATTGTTTGAGCTTTACCCTTGACTTATTTTTAAGTTATCAGCACAACGGGTTCATCCGCTATGACTTGTCAAAAATGTCCAAAATGGCTATTTTTTGAACATTGAACTCAATTTTCTCAAAAGCCAGTAGTGTTATTTATTCAATAAAATATATGTTAAACGTCATTTAACAAGATTGCAAATCATTATTCTCTATTTGTATTTCATATTCTTCTTAACTCTTAAGTTACCAGATTGATCATTATGGTAATTAAGGTGATGCCAACATTAAGTATCTAGGACCATGACTTTAGGGGTTTGTGTGGTCATGATTCAGCCTGTTACCCAACTCTATGTATACCCTGCAGGAAAAGTGGCCGGTCCTTAATAGGTCACACGGATCCAAATGAACCATCATACTTGACACCTTCATATACAAATACCTGACAATTTTGTGAGATATATTACTCGTCACTGGAACGTTCTATGTGGAACACAAACAAGTTCAATTATAACGTGTCACAGATCACACTCAAATTTTTTCGGCTTAAATATTTTTTCAAAATTTTTTTTCAAAAACATTTTAAAGAACTTCTCACTCTTTACTCTAAAATTCAAAACAAAATTTCCCAAATAAATTTTTGTTTTTAGAATTTTTCAGAAAAGTTTTTAGGACGTTTTTTTCAAAAAATAATGTTCATAAACCAGTGTTGCCACAAAAGGAATTGGAAATTACACAAAAAATTATCCAAAATCTCACAAATTACACAAAATTTTTAATTTTGTCATTCCGTTTGTAACCCCTAGTATACAGTGTATTTTTTGTATTTTTGTATCGGGAATACCCCCGATATCCAAAGAGGATGTGAATTTCGGCTAAAATACCCTAATTGATAATTATTGTGGTTCGAAAAAGTGGCATAATTTTTGGGTACAAATATGTTATTTTAGACGTTAAATCCCTTTAAGGCATCAAAATGCAATTTTTATCCCTTTCGGAAATCCAGGGAATACCCCTGATATCCAAAAGAGAAGTGAATTTCGGCTAAAAATACCCAAATCGACAATTATTGAGGTTCGAAAAGTGGCATTTTGTTTGTGTATAGATGTGTTATTTTAAACGTCATCTCACATTTATGCTTTAAAAAAGCAATTATTAACCCCCTTTGGGGGTCAAGGACCCCCGCCGGGATCGGAGAAAGATGGAAGTTTGGGCATTTTTTAAACCTTTCAAAGCCATTTTTGGTTTTATGGAACATTGATAATTTTATTGTTCTCACCGAGACTCAACTCAAAGGCCGGGCTTGTCAAAATCGACAAGTGAGTATATGGGAGATATTTCAAGCTAGATTTTTCTAGATATATTTATATCTTTTAATTTTGTTTGGCTAGAGGTTATCAAAAATGTAAATAAATCTAGTGGAGTAACGAGAATATTTTAAAAGTTATATTTTCCATAGAGGTAGAACTCTTCGAAAATTAGAAGAATTATTAGGAAAATCCATGCAATGGGCAGGTTGCCTTTTGCATTTAGCGAAGTACCATTGCGAGTTCTCTTTAAGCATATCGACGGCCAAACATCAAGTCCCAATTTTTACACAGGACCTATAGGTTCAAAATTACCCGGATGTGAAAAACTTCCTATGGTGTCATTTATAGCAATTAAATGTGATCTTCCTTATCACAGTTCCGAAGAGCTTAAAAAACTCAGTAAGGACTTCAAATACTTGTGTCTTATAGCTAAAGCTATTGATTCGGCAGAATGCTCGGAGGTTCTTGCTACCATGATCCCTGGAAAATTGAACAAGGCCCGCAGGTTGACAACTACAAAGCAAGGAACTCATAGAAATAATTAAATTCATACCTGAAGTCTATGTGGTGATGCAACTCAGAATTAGTACACATCATTCCATTGCTGATGGTCCTCGTCATGTTTTTGAGACAATTTGTAGATCATAATATTGACCAAAGAAACACCAAACAGAGAAAATTCCTTTCTCGGTCGACCTAGCCGTATTTGGAATAAACTCCCCGCAAAAATCTTTCCAGTAGGCTATAATTTAGAAAAGTGCAAATTAAATGTCCACAAACACTACTCCCTCTTTCCTTCTCCTCATAACCCATTTTCCTAATACCAACACAATGCATTGCATTAGTAGTAGGCATCCCCTGAGTGTTGGCTCAAAGTAAAAAAAAAAGCTGTAGTTCATTCATCCATTCAAACCAATGCTTTCTTTGCATTGCCCGAAAATATTCCTCTCGCGATGATGACAGTTTGTCGACTTGCTGTCCGTCAAGATGCACCAAAAAGAATTCTTAGTACTCAAGAAGAACAAACAGGGAATCATCAGTTCATTCGCTACAATATTATTCCAAGGCTAAATTTTGAGGCCACTGATTCGTGGAAATGATCTTCTGGGAAATTACTGATGTTTCTAACACAGTACCACACGTTTTAAGGACGGTATCAAATAAATAACTTATTGACAAACTTTCAATTCCTTCCAGTTTCCGTGCTATTCAGTTGCAGTCGAACGAACAGTAAATTTGAATTCAAATCTCAATTTGTTACAATTTTTCCTGATATTGAGGGTGGGGAGGTATCGTTAAACATAGCATTTTAAGGCATCTTTACCCATATGAAATGACTTTTTCGAACCACAATAATTATCAATGAGGGAATTTTTAGCCGAAATTCACATCCTCTTTGGATATCGGGGGTATTCCCTGGACCTCCGGGAGGGATTAAAACTGCATTTTGATGCCTAAAATGGAGTTTACGTTTAAAATAACATATCTTTACCAAAAAAAATAACCGCTCAATAATTCGCATTTTGGGATTTTTAGCCGAAATTTCGAAACTTTGAGCCCATTCTGAGAGCAGAAGATATAAACCGATTTCCAAAAAAATTCACATCTGTAATACCCATCTGGGTAGACAACTTTTGCCGGGTATAGCGTTTCGATCCGACAAAAAAGTGGCAAAACGACCCACCCTAGTATACACCCGATTTTTATTGGTGGCAATAACTTTTGCAAAATGAAGAAAAAAAAAACGCTTTGTGTCTATTTTGATGAATTCCAAAATAAGATGGCGTACGATTTTGATGTTTAATTGCCAGCAATAGTTGCTCAGAAAAATTGCCAAGCAATTATTGCTATAAAAATGTTGACGTTATATCAGTTGCGGACACTTAAATGTCGAAATATCAGTCAGAGAGCCCTTAAAGTATATTAACATGATTGATCCTTGATCGATTATAAGACATTCTCTGAATGTTCGTCCGTCCCTCTATATAAATCAGACTGCAGTCCAAAATAAAAAAATCTAGACTCTTGAAGATTGGCACTAATTTGTATTATGGTCAAAGGTAGGCTAAGTTCGTAAATGGGCAAAATCGGTCCAGGTGGAAAAATGTTTCCCCTTAAAAAACTAAACCAACCTCTAAAAAAATAAATTTTTTTAATGATTTTTTTTGTATTTTTGTTCAACAAATGAAACAATTTTCAGTCCGCCTCCTTTTGTAGGCGTGGATAAAAAAAATAATTTTAATAATGATAAAATGGTTTTAATATTGATATAATGTAATAATTAAGAGCAAAAATCTTCACAAATTAACTTGCCAACATTTATCGCTTGAAGAAAAGTGTCCCCCAATATGGGGATATTCAAAGATATTGAATAACAATTTTCAGATTCGGCAAAAGGGATTCTCCAGAACAATTCTTCATTTAAAAAATTTTAAAGCGTTGTTTTTCGACATCTCAGTCATGAAGAAAATTAAGGCTTTAATGGTCCAAATATGCATGTTCTTCAGTTATTATCTTGTATTTGGTAATAAAAATTTGTAAAGTCGTTGTTGTGAATGATTTTTTAGCCAAAAATTTCGATAAAATGATAAAAACAAGTTTGAACTTTATTGAGGTAAAATTACACAAAAATTACACAAAAAATATCATTATCCAAAAATTATCCAAGGATTTTGAAATTGTCCCACTTTTGGATAATTATCCAGAAAGTGGCAACACTGTCATAAACGTATTTTTAATGAATTTTTAACTTCAAAGCGCAAAAAAAAACTAAAAAATTTTTGTGTCTATGACTTACAAGGGAAGTATCTCAACCCTTATGAACCGATTTGCATGAAACGTAAAATATATATAAAAGAGACAATTCTAAGGTTGGGGTGTCTCGGCTTATCGGCCATATCGGGGATTAAGGGGTTCAAAACATGGATCAAAAAATGGCGAAAAAATCTTTTTTTGGATTTTTCAGCCATTTCTTTCTAAGAAACTATGTGATGTTTACATATGAGATGAAAGGTTTTTTTAATGCCTATCCAACGGCGGCATAACCTAGTAAAAGTTTGACTTTGTTAAATACTTTTTTCATGAAAATGTGTAATTTTAGGGGGGTATTTATATGAAGGCATAGACCTACGAAGTCCAGATGAATATGAAATAATCTTTATTAAATTTGAGTCGAAACGTATTTTTGCACTAGAGGATATTCCTGTTAGTTCGGGAGTTATCGAAATTTTCCCAGAGCTCCACATTGTTTCATAAGGGGACAACAAAATTTTGAAACACTTATATGGCCCATAAGCCGAGACACCCCAACCTTAAAATCGTCTCTTTTATATATATTTTAAGTTTTAGGCAAATCGGTTCATAAGGGTTGAGATACTTCCCTTGTTAGAAAATTTCAAAAAATTTGGACAGGGGGATTTGAAAATTTTTCAAAATGTTAAAAAAAAATTTAAAACACATTTTTAATATGAAGTTCTTTACTCCAAAATGCAATAAAAAATGTGTATATGACTTGAAAAATTTTTGGGTCCTAGAAAATTTTTATATGTGTTATTGTCTCCATTCATGGGATAAGTATTTTTTAGACATTTTAGTGATAGGTCCAATTTTTACTCGTCACATAATCAGCACTATAAGACATTTTTGATATATTCATTTCTGGCATTTTTTGTATGACAAAAAAGTTTTTCTTTCAATTTTTGGACGTACGGGCAATTTTTTTTCGCCTAGGCCTAAAACTTATGTTGTGCAAATTTGGAATTTTAAAATTTAAGAGTAGAAAAGTTAAATTTGACTTGGTCGAATTTATGAATACCATCCACAATGCCCGTTTTAAGTGATAGTAAATTTTCTAAAGTGAAAAAAATAAAAAATTTTATTAAAAATAGTTCATTTTGGGAAAAATTGTATAAATATGTCACCAATTTCATAAATGGGAGTCAGCGGTGATTTTATATTTCCAGCTGAGGAGGGTGCTTTGGCTTAGTGGTTAGGACGTTGGACGATTAGCCAGAAAGTCTGGGTTCGGTTCTCAGCTCAGGAAAACAATTATTTTTTGATATTTATTAGTTTCTTTTTATAACTGATATCGCAGCACCCTCCTTCGTTGATAAATAGCACTAAAACGTCAACGAAGTAAAATAATAAATTGCTATTAAACACAGCTTCAAAAATAATTCGCCAGATCACTAACAGATGGCGATGCAACAATTGTCCTCAAAATTAACAACACGCTCAATTGCCATACTGAAGTCCTTATATCTTTCAAATCTTTATCTCTCTTTTATCCCCTTTACGAAACCTGTCTACCCGTGTAGTTAGAAAAACCGGTTTTCCAAACCGTGCTACCCGGGTAGACCGGACCCTGTCTATTCGGTTTTTACCGTATGCTCTGGTAAAAACTGAAATATTTAGTAAAGAAAGTATATTTTTACAAAGCTTTAAAGGAAAAAAATAGTCTTAACGTTAGCAATTTTTAAACAGCTATAAAAATATAAATACGCAATATTTTTTAATTCTGTTTTTTTTATTTGAAAGAAAATTATTGTAATATTTTTAAAATTTTATAACACAAAATTTGGTCAACACTCATTTGTAGAATTCTTTTTTTAAAAGACAAAATCGGCTGCAGTTGTACCTCAAAAACTACTGAACCGATTTTGATGATTTTTTTATTTGTAGATTGTTTAATTTTCTAGTACTTACTGTGGCCATTTCTTGAAAAATATTGATTTTTGTTGAAATTATGCTAATATAAATATAAAAAATTAAAAAATTTACTTTTCTTTTTTCATAAAAAACATAATTATGTTAAAATTTCAAACAAAAAAAAAACACGATAAGTACTAGAGAATTTAATAATCTACAAATAAAAAAAATCATCAAAATCGGTCCAGTACTTTTAGCTGTAAAACTGCAGCCGTTATTGTCCTTTAATAAAAGCATTATGCAATTGAAGAATTCATGCGAATAAGGACGAATAGACCATTTGTAAAATTTTACAAATGACGATAAAAACGCAGGAATCGGTTAAAAACTAATATTTTTGTGAACTTTTTTGCATTAAGGATTAATGCATTATGCAAAAATGTTGAAAAAAGTATTAGTGTTTGACCGTTTTCTGCGTTTTTATCGTCATTTTTAATATTATGGTCTATTCGTCCTTATTCACATGAACTGTTCAATTGAGCGGCAATTTCAGCTCACAAAATTTTGTGTAATAAATTTTAAAAATATTATAATAATTTATCTTTCAAATAAAAAAACAGAATTAAAAAATATTGCGTATTTATTTTTATACCCTCCAACTACAGTATGGGGGTCATGATGCGTTACACACGGAATGACAAATCAATTTGTCATTCCGTGCGTAACGCATTAAAATATCAGTCTAGGACCCCATAAAGTATATCGAGGGCCTATATTCAAAACCCTCTATCTAAAAAAACACAACTTTTCAGGAGAGCCCAAAAACTGTTTATTTCGCGAATTGTTAGAGTAATTAAAATTCGATATTCTACAATATTTTTTTAAATTAACTACGGAATCTGACATATTATTCGTTTTTAAAATTTTGCACTATTGGGGATTTTAGAGGATAGATAGAGGGTTTCGTTTCTCAAAAATATTAAGTACAGGAATGAAAATGATCAGATAGAGGGTTTTGCATTTTAATAAAAATGAATTATTATGATTTCATTTATGACATCGGTTAATTTTTAACGTAATTTATTAATGATAACGGCTTAAAAATAATTTCGCGGTTTTGGTCCACAGGTGCGGATTGTTAAGACAAAAATTATTTTTTTCACCGAATTCGTCTCAAAAGTTGACAAACTGTTGAGTATGTTATGTAAGAAATAGTAAAAAAAATAAAAACGGCATTTTGGTCCACAGATGCTGATCAGCATCGGGATTTTTAAGATAAAAATTTTTGTTTCACAATGTACACAAGACATCCAAAGTTTGAGACATATTTTTTAAAAAAGTCAAACAAGAATTTTCAGAAAAAATTAGCATCAGTGGACCAAAATCGTGGTTCTGGAATTTTATTGATAAATTCATGTGCAGCATGCAAAAATTAGTATGAAAACATGTAATGCATGATAAAATTATTCAAAACAAATATTTGTAAATTAATTATTTGAAAAGATAGAGGGTTTTGCATTCAGAAAAATTAATTGTGTAAGAGATAGAGAAAACCAAAAATGCAAAAAAAAATAGCAACAAAAAATATTTTTGTTCTGAATTTTACACCATAGATGAGGGCCGTTTTACTGAATATTTTGCCATCAAAAAGTAATTTTCGTGAAAATGGAAGATAGAGGGTTTTGAATATAGGCCCTCGATATATATTTATGATCAGCAGGGAAACTAAAAATATGCTCTAAAAAACACTTTTTATGCGCTTAAAAAATGCCATTAAAAACGGAAAATATGCTCTAAAAACAATAAAAATATACTCTTAAAAAAAATATGTCCCTTTTTTTGCGGTGTTTTTTACAATTTGTTAGAGAATAGACCCAAAAAAATACCGTTATGTGGGGTAGTTTTAGGGTTAATAGTGTTCTACAAAAAATAATTCCCTTAATATTTTTCACAAAGTTGCTGAATATACCCTACACTCAGATCTAAAGAAAACATAGTTTCATATACCGATATGAAGCAAGAACAAGCCAAAGGGAAATCAATCGTCAGAAAAAAAATTGGAAAATACTGCTCTAAAAATTCAAAATATGCTCTAAAAATTTAAAAAAATGCTCTAAAAAGTGAAAAAATGCTCTAAAAATTGGAAAAATACCTTAAAAATATGCTCTTATGCTAAAATATGCTCTTCAACCCAAAATATGCAAAAATATGCTCTTACACTCAAAGAAAAATGCTTCATCATATTGATGATACGGTTTCATCGCTTGCTGACATCAATTTTGATGACAAATTTCTTCATAGTGATGAAGCTTTTCTTCAATATGATGAAAAATGTCATCGAAATTGAAAAAAACAAGTGTTGACACATTTCATCATATCATCAAAAAGTGTCATCAATATGCCTTTCAAATGTTTTTTAAAATAATTAAAATAATATTAAAATAAATAAAACTATTGAATAAATATATTAAAAAAATATAAAAAAATAAAAAAAGCAATAAAAAAAACGGCTTTTAATTGTTTTTATTTGTTGAAGCTCTGTAGACAAGTGGCTAAGCCGAACAAACAAGAGGTCCGGTGTTCAAATCTTGGTGTATACGAAAAAAAGATGTAAGTTTTTAAAAATTAGAAAATAAGAAACAATGATAAGTAAATAAAAATATTTTTAATAAAATCAAATAACAAAAACAAAATTTATTTTATTTTTTTTCTTATTTTTCAAATAAAAAAAATGTTATTGATGACACCGCTTCATCATATTGATGACAAGCTACATTGGACGAAAAATGATGTAACATTTCATCATATTGATGTAACTTTTGATCAATATAAAGAAGCTTTTTCTTTGACTGTAAGGCTAAAATATGCAAAAATATGCTCTAACAAATCGTAGTTAACACGATGCAGTCCAAAGTAGTCTGTAGTTAACACGATGCAGTCCAAAGTAAAAGATCTAGACTCCCGATATTTGGCACGAATATGTCTTATGTTCCTAGGTAGGTTAAGTTCTTAAATGAGCAAAATCGGACCAGGGGGAAAAAGTTCCCCCTTGAAGAACTAAACCAACCTTTGAAAATACCATATTTTTACGTGATTTTTTGTGTATTTGTTTAACAAATGCAACATTTTTATACCCCAAGAAGTTCAAAGTCCCAGAGAATTTGAAAATGCCCTTTTTTCGGTCCGCCCCCTTTTATGGGCGTGGAATAAAACTTTTTTTTAAATAATGATAATCTTGTATTTCTTTAGTGCAAAAAGCATAAGAATGAATTTTTAAACACATATTCGAGAAGAAATTGCCCCCCCTCCCCCAAAAAAAACGCCCCTGTAATTTTTTTTTTTGCATGTTGGAGGGTATAACAGATTCGGCACAGCCGAATTTAACACTCTTACTTGTTTTATATGTATCTGTTCAAAAATAACACATAAAGGCTGTTTTTTTTTTTTTCATTAAACCCCCCTTAAGAACAATTTCGTAATTTTTTTTTGTCACTAAAAATTTATAATGCCGACATCTCAAAAACTAAGCAGGATAGAGCAAAACGGAGAAAATGTTCAAAAGAAAGACAACACAAAAAAAAATTGGAACAGACTTTTTTATCCACGTGAAGACCCAATTTTAAATCAAATATCTCGGTAAGTATAGCCTACACGACTAAAAATTCCAAAGAAATTTTTGCTGCTCTTTACTCGTAGAACTTGATCGCTAAATACCTGAAAGTCCTGAGATCAAAAATATTTGAGTCATTTTATTTTCAAATTATTGTATTAGTTTAACAGTCGATTTGTTAAAATTTTTGTTTTACGACCTGCACAAAAAACTCTGTAGAGTAGCAATTATGTCTAAAGACCGTCGCAATTCCATGTAAATACTGCTGAACTCCCTTTATTTCCTGTTTCCCTTGAAAGACAATACTCACACCATTTCAAACAAATTTAGGTTGTGTTAAAATGGTGAAAAAATCGGGTAATGGCATATCACTCCTTTTTATTTCGAAATTTAAAAATCGTTAACACGAAAGTCCTAACTAATTCTATTTTCGAGTTATGGCTAAATAATTGCACTGTTCGACAACAAAATCCGCCCAGTGAAATATCCAACCAATTCTTATAGATTTTGATCTCCTGAATCCAAATCAGCCATCCAATTTTTTCTAACACCTAACGTTTATGAGATATTCGCTAATAAAAAGTCAAAAACTCCATAATTTCGCACTCTTGGTGATCCACTGTTATATATTCTTCCAAAAATAGGAACTCATTTCATATAAAATGGACCTCCAGATTCCAAAACTGCAATCCAAATTTGTCTAGCAAGTTCGGTTTTCGAGATATTCGCATTTAATCATTTTTCCCCGTTAAAAACTCCAACGCAACCATCTCGAAAACGGAACATGCTAGAAAAATTTGGATTGCAGTTTTGGAATTAGGAGGTCTAATTTATATGAAATCAAGTCCAATTTATTGGAAGCAACATAACAGTGGCCCCCAAAATTGCGAAATTATTGGTTTTTTTAATTTTAAACAGCGAATATCTCAAAAACGGTGTGTGATAGAAAAAAATGGATGGCAGATTTAGAATCAGGAGAACAAAATCTATCAGAATTAGTTGGATATTTCACTGGGTGGTTTTTGTTGTCGAACAGTTATTAATTATTTAGTAATAACTCGAAAACAGGATCCGCTAGGATTTTCTTGTTAACGATTTTTAAGGCTCAAAATAAAGAGGAGTGAAATGCCATTACTCGTTCTTGTCACCATTTTGGCACAACCTAAACTTGCTTGAAGAGGGGTGTGAATAAAATCTACTGCTTACATTTTGGTAAAAGCCATGGAAAAAAAAGCAATATATCATTTATTATTTCACTTAAAAAATTTAAGATTTAATTCTTTTAAAATTCTGTCTACGGTAAACAACCATATATACATAAATTAATAATAGGTGGGAACTATCTAGAAAGAAGTCTTTTAAGAACAAACAACAGAATACAGAAAGCACACTTTTATTTAGTGCAATTTTCTATCCGTCCGTTTGTAGTCAGTCTATTCCCACTTGCCAAGATTGAGGTGGTAATTTAATATTATAAATATTTTTTTATTACATCTATACACGTAAGTAGAAAAATTTGCATTTATATTGCGTCTAACTTGTAATCCCATAATTTTTTAATTAAATCAAATAGTCCATCATCATCGTCATCATCATCAGCATACGTTTTGTTATTTGCCATGTAAAACGTTGTGGGAATATTAAACAAGGGGAATTTACCAAACAAAGGGGGTGATAGGGATGAATAAGTGAAATTAATAAAATGTTGTGATCAATTACAAAACAAAAGACAACACTTTTCACGATTTTGCATAAATTTGTTTAATTAAAAAAATTGTAATTTTATTTTTTATTATAAATACATGCAATCAATTTGTTTCAATGAAATGTTTAGATGTCAGTATTCTTTTTAAATTACCAATTAAATTTCTAATTTTTATGATAATAAATAAAAATGATAAAATCACAAATGCCTAATGTAGTGACAATAACTAAACCCAGCTAACATTTTTTGATCAACAGAAAGAAGACACAGACTG
This sequence comes from Pegoplata infirma, assembly GCA_963921195.1. Classification (NCBI taxonomy): domain Eukaryota; kingdom Metazoa; phylum Arthropoda; class Insecta; order Diptera; family Anthomyiidae; genus Pegoplata; species Pegoplata infirma. The sequence goes on along the minus strand of OY992536.1, from coordinate 322,788,919 downwards.
TTCTACTGACACAGAATGTTCTACAAACTGTTTGCGATACACACAAAGAATTGTTGTCTAAAAATTTTTAATTAAATCTATTAAGGTGACCATACGTACTCTTTTTTAGAGGACAATACTCTATTTTAACTGGTTGTACTCTATAAAATTTGTGTCCTCTTTCTGTACTCTTTTTTTCAAACTCTGTACTCTTTGTCCTCTTTATTTTTAAAAGCATGATAAATATTTGTGTTTCGTTTGGAAAATGTCGCACCGTGCTTCTTCTGTTCATACTGCTACTGAATTTTCTTTTTGTAAAAGTGGCCATACACTGAATTTTCTTGTTGTACAACTCGTTGGATGGACGTGTATTATACCCTGTTCTCACGTACAGCCAATAACCGTTTTTAGCACCAATATTTTTAGCACTATCTTTATTCTATTTCAGTATATTGACAGAAAATGTTGCTAAAAATGGTTTTTAGCTGTACGTGAGAACAGGGTATCAGACTGACTCACCTTATATGGGCAAAAAAAGGTTAAAGTTGTACCCTCCCACGAAAATTAACTTTGACATTTTTTATGATTCCCAAAATATTTGTGTTCTAGCGATAATCTATCGTGAGCTAAACCGCATAAAAAGGGTTCACAACTTGTATTTTTCATGAATAAAAAATTCAATAAATTTTTTCGGCATTAAAAGATTTTAAAAATCTAAACACAGACTCGTGATATCGAGATGTTTATGTTAGTTGTTTGACGCTTTTCAATTCAATTTTACTGAAAATTAAACTTTGACATTTTCTGTGTGATTTTTACTAATACATCGTTAAAAAGGTGATGACCACCGCTTGGTGTGAATGTAAATTTGTCTGTAAAATATGTAAAAATGTTGAATTCAAATAGTTTTTTACTTTTTTTCTTTATGTCCTCTATTTTTATTTTCAAAATCTGGTCGCCTTAAATCTATTGATCAACAAAATTTAAATGAGTCAATCAATGTTTTGATCTTTGTTATTTTCTTTAAGTGTCGAATTACAAATTTTCAACATACCAAATTTTTTTCGCTTTAATTAATTTGAATAGATTATTTAAAAAATATAAAAAATAATCGGGTTTTACTTTTTGTTATAATTGGCAACATATTTAAAAGCAAAAAAGATGAATTTTTTCATAACTTTATCACAAGCTTACAATTCATTCGTTAAATCAATCATTATTTTGATTGACTATGAATAAAAAACTTATCAAATTTTTGATCAAAATTTGAAAAAAAAATGTTATTGAAAAAATATTTAATTAATCACCAACAATTTGATGATTGGTATAACAATTTTGTTGATTGGAGGAATTTCAATCAAAAAATTGATTGAATCCGCGTTTTTGTGATTGAAATTCATTTCAAATTCTTTCTGTGTACAGGTGAAACAGTTAAGAATTAAATTCTGAACTCATCACAAATGTAACCACCTTGTGACAGATCACAGAACTACCCAATGTGACCTATAACACACCGTACATCTTTTATATTAAAACATCCGTCACCTTTGTGAAAAAATATCTTTACCCCGGATACATCACTTGTGATATGTCACTGGATCTGTCTTTGAGGAACACTTCACTATTCGGTTCTATTGTAATATTGATATCACGAAAAAGCTAGACCGATTTCCAAAATCATTTGATATTCATATTCGCAATATAATTTTATTTTATTTGTTCACTTTTTATAAATCCAAAATATTGGTGGAAATTTTCCAAAAAAAAAATCAAAAACTTTAATTGAAGGGCTCCATGGGTTAAAATGATTGAATTTGGCTAAAATTATGTTTAGATGAAATACTGTCTCAAGCTTTATTTTGAGATATTTTTTTAAAAATTTCTCAGGAAAAACTGTGATTTTTCCCAAATTTGAAATAGCAATATCTCGAAAACCGGTTAACCGATTTTTATTTTTTTTTTGTAGTCGTGTTTAGTGCATCAAAATTAATAAAAATGATGTATCAAAAGACATATTTTTCATTTTTTTTTAACTTTGAACGCAGGCGCCACGGGTTAATTTAATCCATTTGACCTCAAATTCGTACCACATAAGTTTGAAAATTTTGATATTCTCTATTGTCTTCGGCCACGGGATAAGTCATTTCAAGACACTTATAAGCCCAATTTTCACCTATCACGTGACAGACATTTTAGTGGTATGTCCGTTTTTACCAGACACGGGATATGTGATTTCATATCGAGAGACACACTATTCCGGCAGGGATGTTCTACAGAAGGAGTTCTAGAGGAAACTCTTAAACATAGACGATGTGAGAACTGATTCAAAAAAATGTTTTCTGGGCATGTAAGTTTTATCAACAATATTTTGTTTCTATGTATTTTATAAGGTTATTAAAATTCAATTAAACTCTACTAAAAACAGTAAAATAATACTCTCTCCCTCCATACTGGTCACCCACCCATTATAACAAACAAAATGTAATCAATTCCAAGCGATTAAGTGATTTTATGTGTCCCATGTTGTAATTGGATTAATAATGCGCATACATCAGCAAAAATCAACAAAAATATATATAATATACATACATAGATTATCACATACACATTTAAAGCAACAAATATTTCATACACTGTAAAAACGGGTACCAAGTGTGATGAATAAAACTATTAGAACTAATAGAATTTTTGATTGCAAAGAAACAATTATATTTATTTCTCTTATAACAGATTTTTGTATTCTCTTTTAAAAGCATTGGTGCATGACATTATATAAAAGAGTTGGGTAGCTAACTGAGAATAAATCTCAATTTAGGTACAATTTCTATAGGGAATACTGCTATCCAACTCTTCTAGGAGTAAAACAGAGCTTGTTTTGTTCATAAGGAAAAATAAGGTTCCTGCTTTTGATCCTATTTCTCTGGACGGCACTAAAATCAGCTTCTCACATGGATCCAAGTATCTTGGTGTATTTCTAGAAAGGAAGTTGAATATTGAGGAAAGTGAGTTATAGTGAGAAAAGCAACGATTGATTTATATTTTTGTAAAAAAAGTCATTGGAAAAGTTGCGACTTTAGCCCTAATGTCATGATTTATACAGCGGTGGTGCGTCCAATTCTGCTGTATGGAATCATTGTCTGGCAATCTGATTTAGAGACAAAAGGAAACTGTGTCTTCATCACGAAGGTACTGAGAATGACGTCGATGTGCATATCTGGTGCTCTACACGTACTACACGTACTACACCAACGGCTGCATTAGAAATCCTCCTTCACCTGATACCATTGGACATATTGGGTAGTAGGGCGGATCGAGAAATGCTTTTTCACGAATTTCGCTTGGGCGCTATGCGGGATTGGTAAAAATAGATGCCAAAACGATGTGGTTTAAATTTCAGGAAGATCGAACTTCATCTTGGGGTCCCCCACCGGCGTTGAAATTTACACTTTTTTAAGCCAAAGAGCATTTTTTTAAAAAATTGTCAATAATTCAAATTTCATCAGATCTACTTAATTTTGGATTTTATGTGGTCTTGTTAATCACATCTATTTAGATTTTAAATATCAGCATAATACGATATCGCTAACCTCCAAAAACCAGAGGTGGAAAAGTATGCTTACATTTTGGAGAAACCCGAAAAGCTACTTTTTGCAATTATGTAAAAAAACGCATTAAAATTGCAAAATATGATTTTTTTCTTTCCGACTTGGAAAATAGACTACACAAGGATTCCAAACCGTTAAAACCAAAAAATACGAAATTCTTGAACGGCGTGTGGACCAATCTCAACTTACGATATTTTCAAAAAATTTATTTCATAATTTTTTTTTTGCTATATTGTTCTATATTTTAAACATTTTTTACAAATTATGTCATATTTTCCTATTAAAGGTATTCTCATTAAAATTTAAGAGATCATTAACTCTTGTCGACATGGGGTCATATGGTCCCACACAAAAAAATGTTTTTTACCAATTAAAAATAGCTTAAAATTGAAAACTTTTATGAGTTTATCGGATATTTTTTGTATATGTAATATGGTCCGCTAAACTCATAAAAGTTTTTTAAATCTATTTGTGATTTAAAAAGTGACTTAGCAATTTGACATACGACTCATATGGCTCCCAGGGCACAGAGACATTCCAGGAAATTGCAAAGCCGATTCGCTTGCAAGATGGGAACTACCTTACAGGTCCCAACAGAATTGGAATGTGTTGGTATGCCTCTAGAAACTTGCAAACACAATCTACGGTTTTGTTCTGCGACGAAGACTAATCAAAGATGGGCAAATGGATGGACGTGTGAGATAACACGACAGATTTGGCCTTCAGAATCAGAAGCGCACAAGTGAGCTGATATCGCTTTCAAGAGGAGAGATGTCTTTTTGGTCAGAGACTTGCTTCACTGGGATCTAGGGAGCTGCACGATCTTTCTGATTTCGTTTAACCGCAGCGCCCAGCACGGAAACCTATTACAGTCCAGTGGTATCACAACGGACCTTAGAGTCTACGTGTTCTAACCTAACCTAATTTTTCAAGGAGGGTAAATATGTTATTTACGAAACTTACTTGGAATTCGCATTTCGACGACCTATAAAAAGGCTATTGCGGTATTATGGGCAACGAATAGACTTGTTGGTAGGACCATAGACCATTGGTCCTACCCCAAAATAGTCATATGGATCTACAAGATAACTGTTAGACCCATCATGACTTACGCTGCCATAGTCTGGTGGCCGAAAACTATGCAAGAGGATTCTACTGCAAAACTAAGCACAGCGCATAGTGAGGAAAAATGAACTTTTTTATTGAATTTTGTCTTCAGGTCGCAATTCTTAGTTTTCTTTTTTTGTGTTTTAGCTTATCAAATGCCGCATCGATCTGTCATAATGGATTTTTGAAAAAAAAATTTGGTTTACTTTTTATATTTTCCTAAATTTTAGAAAACTTTCATTTTTTTTAGTAATCTCGGTTAAGAATTGAGACCTGTAGGAAAATTGGACAAAAAAAGTCAATATTTCCCCACTGTGAAGCGTCTGGCTTTTACTCTAATCACTGGTGCTATGAAAACTTGCCTTACATTGGGCCAAGAAGGATATACTTCTCGACGACTATGGCTGCTCGTAGGATTAATATCGAATACTCCAACTCTCGCAACTTGAGCGGTCACTATAATGATCATATAAACTTAAAATTCTGATTCTAAGATCATCCAGTGAAAAAAAAAATCTGAAAAAAAAAATTTAATTTCGATTTCACAAGTGAGGTTGACACATTCTCTCACAAAAGTGGCAGGTGTTTTTATATGAAAGGTGTCAAATTTGTGTTCTGTCATTTGGTACCTAGGGACAGGCCATGATTATTATTTCATAAAAAATAAAAAATTTAAATATTGTTTAAAAAAATAAAAAAATTTCTTTCAGTGCATATAATCAAAAGTTAAATACTTTCGTTTCGGTTATCAACAACAACACTAAAACTTAATCACGCGTTTCAATATGAATACAACAAATAATATCAACCATTAGCACCCACAATATAAAAGAGCGACTGACTATAAACAAGTTAAAGTCAAAAAGACACCAAACAACAAAATGGGGGATGAAAAACTTTGGTGTTGAATCCAAAATAAAACATACACATGAACCAATTAAGCGAAGAAGAATGATCATAAATAATAAAAACATAGTACCACACAAAGTACAACCAACATATTTTACCCATTTCATCTAGGTTAAGCATCGTTTCACTAGGATTAAATGGGGGTTGTTGCTGCTGCAAATGATTAAGAGATCCAAAACCGAGAAAATATGGGATTGTAATGAAGTTGTTGGAAATGCATGATTTGAAGTTAATAAAACTGTTTGAAATTAGGGGGGAATGGAATGACTACACAATATGGGGGTTGGGTTAGGGTGAGGTTATAATTGGTGAATTAATGACTTTGTTTATGTTAGAATGTGTGTGTGTCGATTAAATAAAACTATTAAAGGATACATATCGTCACATGAAATGAAAACGGATTTGTCTACGCATTTACATGTTTTTTTCATGAAAATGAAAATTGAATGACACTGTCCAACTCTGGTTTTGTTGCCGCGAAATTGTTTAAAATTCGAAAAATTTTATTAAAAATGTTAGCAATACTCTTCCAACCAAATTTTTGAGGTTGTCTCAAGCGGTATTTTGGTTATTACAACTTCAATTCGGGTGTCACAACCATATTGCGGTTAACTTAACCGAATTGAAAACGGTATGACTGGTTACGACAACCTTAAAAATTCGGTTGTTATCCTCAACACTTGTCATTTACGTTGGACTAGATAGTGGCGCATTCGTCAATACCCCCAGAGTCTATTTTTGCTAACGTAAAGCGTTAGAAGCTACTTCCAACCTAAGTCACAAACCTCATGTGTTTCCAAAAGTTCTAAGACATTGACACAAGTCCGTTGTACAGAAAAAGTGATCTTGTGATGGGGTCGTATCATCAAAAAATCCCAAATCAGCCACTCCTTGTAATTCTTGTGGCTTATATTTAAGCCAAAACTCAATATATTGAGTGGTTTTGCTATCATTTTGGCATTGTGATGGCGACATTAATAGGTAGGTACAATCAGTGCTCACCAACAATTCATAAATTTCCAAAAGTTTTCCCACACAGCCATAAAATCTATAATGTCCGAGATGCCTTCAGTTTATCATCTTCTTTCCACATAAGTTTACAATCTAGAGTGCTCCCTAAATATGTTTCTTTTGTCAACAGTTGAAAAAATACATATTTGGATGTTGAAAGCCTAAACACACATAATCCACATATGCCTATATGTGTGCACTAAAAGCTATTTCACCAAAATGAAATCGAACACAAAACACCACAATAAATGTTGGAGCACACTCCCTTAAGGGCAACATATTTTTAAACCTTAACCATAACTTCTGGTTGCGGTGAATTTCAGCGGTCAACATAGAGTTCATAACGCAAATTCATTTAACAAGAACTGGATTCAGAATTCACAAATACCCACACAGCTTCGAAGGATTTCAGACCACTTAGTCTGTCTTCTTTTTCATTAAAGACAATGGAACGAATGATAGACTCATATTTGCGTAGAGTGATTGACCCGAAGTTGCTTTCGACAACGCAACATGCATACAGCAAGGGTCGATGAATGGAAACAGCTCTCCATAAACTCGATGGTAACATCGAGAAATCGCTTTCGGTAAAGGAGTATACTATGGTGGCCTTTCTTGATATAGACGGGGATTTTAATAATGTCATCCCAGACTCGATGATTGTGACATTGTCTGGTCCGGGAGTAAAGCGTGGGATCATTTTAATGGTGGAAAACCTACTTGCCAATAGACGTTTAACGTCTGAATTAAGATCATCTGTCATATCTCGATTTGTCAATAGGGACACACCACAGGGAGGTGTTCTTTTGCCGCTTCTTTGAAACCTGGCACTGAATGTAATGCTACTTTTTCTAGAAGCATGTGGTTGCCATGTTGTCGCATATGCTGACGATATCGAGATAGCGGTAAAGGAAAGCATCTGCCAACATTAAGGGGCATTTTTCAAGATTCTCTAAAAGGGTTGGAAAACGATAGGGCTTCAGCCCTAAAATCATTCATTAAATTTAGTGCATTAGGCAGTATGCGGCTACGTCGGCAATTCGACTTAATAGCACACTGTCATTGAAAGGAGCGATTTTGGCCATAGCGCAACCTTGAAGAAGATAACAACACCACAAAATGTGAACTGTGCTCCCTCAATGAGCCTTTTTGAACGCCACTTTACCACTATGATTCAATCTAAGGAGTCTTGGATAAGGAGCATTCCGAGTAGGGGAGCCTCCATAAATTTTTACACGGATGGATCGAGGCTGCACAAACAAGTGGGCTTTGGAGTCTATTCGGAGGATCTTGGATTGAACCTGTCTCCAGGTTTGCCAGATCATTGCAGTATTTACCAGGCAGAGATGCAGGCAATAAAGGCTGACTGGTTGAGTTGCAATGTCTTGTCTACAACCGCAGTCAACATCTATTCTGAAAGTCAAGTCGCGGTCAAGTCCCTGAAGTTAATGTTTCTGAAAACATTATCACGTCTTTAAATAAGATGGCCAAGCAGTTCCACATACGATTCATATGGGTCCCAGGATACAGAGACATTCCAGAGAAATGCAAAGCCGATGAGCTTTTAGGACTGGGAACTACCTTACAGGTTTTAACAGAAATGTGTTGGTATGCCTCTAGAAACTTGCAAGCAAAATCTACGGCTCGTTCCGCGACGGAGACTAATCTTAGATGTGAAAAAGAATTGACGTGTGAGACAATACGACAGATTTGGCCTTCTCGTAATCAGCAGTGCATAAGTGAGCTGATATCGCTTCCAGTGGTTGCTGTAATTACCGGACACTGTCTTATAGGGAAGCACGCAGAGCGGTTAAATGTGTCGTCAAATGACTGTTGCCGGAGTTGCATGATGAAGAGGAGTTAGAAATTATCAAACACTTCATCTGTCATTGCCCGGCATTTTCTGGTCAGAGAATTGCTTTACTGGGATCTAGGGAGCTGAACGATCTTTCTGATTTGTCAGATGTCAACATTCAATATCTTAGGAGTTTCATAAGAAGCTTAAATTGGTTTAACCGCAGGGACTAGTAGCGAAACCTATTACAGTCCCATGGTATGATAACGGACCTCAGAGTCTATGTGTGCTAATGTAAAACATCAGCAGCCACTTACAACCTAACCTTCACAATTGGAATTCATCGACTCGAAGGCAGCTAAATCATTAGCGTCCACAGTTTCCATTATTCCTTTGGGAAATTGATAAGTGCTATAAGCGGACTGGTCATAAACTTGTACAAAGTTCGTATTTGTAAAGTAAAAATTGTTCTGAAAGACCAGTTCAGGTTTAGTTCTGTGAAATATCACGAGGTCTTACTTACCCCATCCTAGGATCTCGCCATGGCAGGTCCCTTTCATGTAAAAGTACAACTCTGGAGCCGGTTCTTGATTATACCCGATTGATCATTTTTCCCGCAAGGTTTGTCTAGACAGGACCTTCCTGTATACAAAAACTATCAAAAATGAAACTGATTCTAAGACTTTTGTTAGTTACTTCCTTTTGCAATGAGGGTGACGATATATTCGTGGCTACTAAAAATAAGTAGTTGTTTATTAAAATCACGTATGTTGCGCCAAAGCCATCACCTCCTAAATAAGTTATAAACATTCTTTGTTCAAATTCCATTTGGAAATAAATATTACTGAATATTATCTTATATTCTATTATATATATAATCTTATTCCGTTCTACCTGTCAGTGTTTTAATTGCTATATTAAACAATTCGAAACCAATTAAGTTTCTCGTTTGCTTTTTTTTTTTGTTTTCGTTCATTATTGATTTATTGGAAATTGCTTTTAAAAGCGTTGATGTATAATATTTTTTTAGCTACCAATTAACAAAAGTAAACACAGTTAAGTTAACTGAAATTCAAAATAGCCAGAACAACAACACCAAAAACAAGCGGCGTTTTTTCTTAAATCATCTCACAAAACTGAAACGAAAACAAAATCTGGCTGTAAACATCACAAGTAACTTCTCTTTTACTAACAATTTGTCAGAATATTCAAGCATACGATGAAATCATTTAGCGACAAAGTCATAATTACCCGTCTCGTAAAGTACAAAAACGTCGCTGCTATACATATTGTTCAAAGGTGGAAAAAAAGAAACATTCATCGAGCAATGATGATGTAGCGCTGCTGAAGATGAGCAACCGATTTATAAACATTCAAAATAAATAAGAAATGCAAACAAATTTTTGAACAAATCTTTTTTTTTGCTGTTCATCATTTCATATGGTTTTAAAAGCAATGATGAGTTAATGGTTATGACGGATTTACCATCACACTACACTTTCAGAAGCCGCTTCTGTATGCATTACACCGCCTTCAGTTAGTCGCCGTTTATTGAAGATGAAATAAAATCAAAAACAACAAGAAAACCTCAAAACTGACCAAGTCAATGTTTGCCTATAAATTTATACTTTCATCCATTCCATTCTCGACCTCTGTACATAAATAGTTTGTTAAAGCGGTACGATCAAATATGCCAAAATATAAAGACAAACATTGACTTTATTTTTAACTAAAAACAAATAAAAAAATAATGAAAATTTGTTTGTTAACTCTTTTACTATTATTTCTTAGGTCGGCTAATAACTACTACTGATCATGATGGTAACTAATACATACATACTTAAGATGAGGGTGTGTGTAATGAAATCAACTTGAAAATTTGTTTAGTAATTGTTTAATTGAACTATAATTGTATTTACTTTGAGTGTAAATCAGAGACTTTAAAAGATAAACCGAGGGCAACAAACTTAGTACTGAAGATAAAAACGTAGATTACCAAACTCCTTTTAGGAGAGAAGACAATTAAGGTTTTAGGTGGCTGCTGACGCTTTACATCACCACTTACAGACTCTGAGGTCCGTTGTGACGAAGAGAAGTTTGTAAGCAATATAATGCACGTACTGTCATTTTGGGTGTATTATAACTAGATCCAGAAATTCAAACAAGCTCTGTCCAATTATCCTAACAAACACTGTTTGGTTGTCTGAGACTCTTCGAGTTCTACCACAAATTTAGGAAGTCCGTTCTCTCAAAGTATTTAACCATGGTAGAATAGAATAGAGCTCGGGTATAACCGATGCATTTCTATCAAATTCTCCGCTATCCTGTAATTCCTGTGATCACTTTGATTGAAAATTCCAAATTAGGCAGGGTTGGTCCAGCTGGTTGTTGGAGGGAGTCAAAACATTCCATGGAAAGTTTTTATGGTTTTAAAAGATCAGCTCCTACTCTAAACCAGCTTCTACTTCAGAACTCATTTCGATTCCTCATTATACCAGTTAAGGCTTTTAGTGACCATAGATGGCTCAACTTCATCCCATTATGAACTACTTGGTTTCATGATCTTAAATTTTCGACCGTGCTTTGAGTTGTTTTGCCCGACGGAATATCCAAACGTCTCTAAGTATATTAGTATGATTACTAATTGAGGTTAGATTTGGTTGGATGGGCGTCTGCCATTTGGTGAATTCACTCGGAGGTCATAAGGCCCGTTCTGATTCCCTTAATGCATATTTCCCTACTCCCCCTCTGATACTAAGGTATACTTCTTAAACCACCTTGATTCTAAGATATTCTGAAAGAGAAGTCAATGAGACACCGTTAAGGTATTCCAGTTCATCGAAACACCTTTGCCCCGAATTCTGGACATTCACAGAACTAACTTTTTTCTCCTCCACTTTCCCACAACTACTACAATAGTCCCTGTCAGAGATTCCCATACGCACGGCCATTTAGCCAATTATGCAGTATCCTGTCAGTACTTCTACTGATAGTCTAACCGTCCGTTTTCCCAAAGTAAGAAGACTTTCTGTCCACTTAGGATTTGGTAGTAGCCTTAGGGCTAGCGAGATCCTTCACGTAATCAGTAATATCCACCTATCTTTCATTATACACTCTGATATCCTATCAACTTCGTTCATCAATTCCACTATAGAAGGTGTCAAGTTCAACCTGTTTCCCCCCCCCCCACCCCCTGACTCAGACCCATTTCTCGCACATTCATCAGCCAATTCGTTTCCTGCCTCCCCAATATCTTCAGTGACCGATATTAGCTTGACTGTGTACTGACTGGTTTGACAAAGGGATTGATTCTTAGACCTTTAGGGCTGCAAGACTGTCCACGAAAATGTTAATGGTCTGTCCACTAAGATATTCTGCTAAAGAAGTCAATGAGACACCGTTCAGGCATTTCATTTTTCTTTGCCCCGAGTTCCGGACATTCACATAACTTAATCCTCCTCCACTTCCCCACAACTACTACACATAAAAAAAAACTAAAAAAATTGTGCCAGTTTTGGTTTAATTACAACATATAAAGTGGTTTTGGATAACTTACCAAAGTTTTTGCTCTAAAAAACTTAGGTAAATTATCCAAAATCACTTTATAGGTTGTATTATCCCCAAAACGGACACAATTTTTTTAATTTTTTTTTTTGTGTGTAGAATAGTCCATGTCAGAGATTCCCATACGCACGGCCATTTACACACCAATAGTCTAACCGCCTGTTTTCCCAAAGTAAGAAGACTTCTGTCCACTTAGGATTTCGCAGTAGCCTTAGCGTTCGCGATATCCTGCAGGTTGTTAGTGATGTCCACCCATCCTTCATTCTATTCTCTGATATCCTATCAATTTCGTTCATCAATTCCACTATAGGAGGTATCAGTGTTCCCCACCGACTCAGACCCATTTCTCGTACATTCATAAACCAATTCGTTTCCAGCGGCCCTAATATTTTCAGGAACCCAGATTAGCTTGACTGCGTACTGACTGGTTTGACGAAAGAATTAATTATTAGGCCTTTTAGGCTTTAAGGCTGTCCACGAAAATGTTAATGGCGCAAGGACAAAGATCCGTTGTCATAATCTGTCATAAACATATGCGCGACTTTATCAGTTGCAAGTGCCTCAGTCTGGAACAAACTACACTTTTCCTAAAGTCTCAATAAAACCTATATTTCTGTTCCAGTTCTGTCTCGCTCCCTGCAACGACTCGTTGCACCTTCTGTAGTTTGCAAAGATTTTAGGTCTTTCAAATAAATTTGACAGCATACAGTGAGACAGCCATGAGTTTCAAGCCAAAGTGGGATTGAAGGAAACATGCAAGGGGTATGAGTCGGTTAATTTGACTGTTAAAAGCTATATCTTTAAACTAAGAGACAAGAACTAATTTTAGGACAATGTGGACACAACAACGTTCTTGTAGACTAGCGCAGACCCAATCGTCATTGTATAGTGAAAACAAAGTCATTATGACGACCGAATTCGTTGCCAATCGAATATTTCAGTTGCACGAACTGAAATTTTTAACCGGTATTTAAGAATTTTAAGATTTAGATTTTAGATTTTCCAAAGACCTTTCATTTTGTATATAACATGACAAGGTTTCTGTGCATAATATGGAAGACTAGCTTACAATCCCGGTACTTCGTTACCGGTTGTATTGAATACCGGATAATAGAAGGATCAGGATTACTCTATCGATTTTCAAAAAATTCCCCTACGTAGTCTTTGTTTTATTTACTTGTCGACGTTTAAGTCTTCCATAAAAAATATTTCAATGAATAATATAAAAAATAAAATTTTAATAACTTTGCTGGTACGTTATCATGTTCGTTCCGGGGGAAAAATATAATGACAATTTTCGAGCCCTTATGTCGGGATTTTGGATTTTGAGTGAATAAATATTTCAGTGAAAAAAGAAATTGGAATAAAAAAAAATATGGAGTAAAAAAAAGCTAAACACCAAAAATTTGAGTTAAAAATATCATTCCATATTGTTCCCTGCTCTATTCCATATTGTTCCCCGTTCTACTCCATTTCATTTCCAATTCCATCTCCATCTTCTAAGGTCATTATTATAGGTACAGAAAAAGTACCAAAAGTACACTTTATTACCCCCATTAGAAACGGAATTTAAAAAAAGTACCTCTTTCAGAATGTTTTTTCTTCACCGAAGGATCCTACAATCCATATTTCAATTATCTAGGATCATTGTTTCAGCAAATATTAAAAGTACTTTTTATCCCCGTTAAGAAACGGAATTTCAAAAAAAAAAAACTTTTCCCAAACTCTTTTTTCACCCAAGGATTTTACATTCCAAATTTTATGTTTCTGGGGCCATTATATCAGGAAATAAATAAGTATACTTTTTTATTCCTTTTAACCCCATTATTTTCCGAGAGGCGAACCTTTTCCAATTTCAAGTTTCTATTTTTATTATTTCAGGAAATAAAAAAGTACCAAAAGTGTACTTTCGGCATATTTAACAAAATGTACTTTTTATGGAAGGTACTTTTTATGGAAGGTCCTTTTTATAAAAGGTACTTTTGATAAAAGGTACTTTTTATAAAAGGTACTTTTTATAAAAGGTACTTTTTATAAAAGGTACTTTTTATAAAAGGTACTTTTTATAAAAGGTACTTTTTATAAAAGGTACTTTTTATAAAAGGTACTTTTTATAAAAGGTACTTTTTATAAAAGGTACTTTTTATAAAAGGTACTTTTTATAAAAGGTACTTTTTATAAAAGGTACTTTTTATAAAAGGTACTTTTTATAAAAGGTACTTTTTATAAAAGGTACTTTTTATAAAAGGTACTTTTTATAAAAGGTACTTTTTATAAAAGGTACTTTTTATAAAAGGTACTTTTTATAAAAGGTACTTTTTATAAAAGGTACTTTTTATAAAAGGTACTTTTTATAAAAGGTACTTTTTATAAAAGGAACTTTTTATAAAAGGTACTTTTTATAAAAGGTACTTTTTATAAAAGGTACTTTTTATAAAAGGTACATTTTATAAAAGGCACTTTTTATAAAAGGTACTTTTTATAAAAGGTACTTTTTATAAAAGGTACTTTTTATAAAAGGTACTTTTTATAAAAGGTACTTTTTATAAAAGGTACTTTTTATAAAAGGTACTTTTTATAAAAGGTACTTTTTATAAAAGGTACTTTTTATAAAAGGTACTTTTTATAAAAGGTACTTTTTATAAAAGGTACTTTTTATAAAATGTATTTTTTATAAAAGATACTTTTTTATAAAAGGTACTTTTTATAAAAGGTACTTTTCATAAAATGTACTTTTTATAAAAGGTACTTTTTATAGAAGGTACTTTTTATAAAAGGTACTTTTTATAAAAGGTACTTTTTATAAAAGGTACTTTTTATAAAAGGTACTTTTTATAAAAGGTACTTTTTATAAAAGGTACTTTTTATAAAAGGTACTTTTTATAAAAGGTACTTTTTATAAAAGGTACTTTTTATAAAAGGTACTTTTTATAAAAGGTATTTTTAATAAAAGGTACTTTTTTTAAAAGGTACTTTTTATAAAAGGTACTTTTTATAAAAAGTACTTTTTATAAAATGTACTTTTTATAGAAGGTACTTTTTATAAAAGGTACTTTTTATAAAAGGTACTTTTTATAAATGGTACTTTTTATAAAAGGTATTTTTTATAAAAGGTACTTTTTATAAAAGGTACTTTTTATAAAAGGTACTTTTTATAAAAGGTACTTTTTATAAAAGGTACTTTTTATAAAAGGTACTTTTTATAAAATGTACTTTTTATAAAAGGTACTTTTTATAAAAGGTACATTTTAGAAAAGGTACTTTTTATAAAAGGTACTTTTTATAAAAGGTACCATTATTTCAATAAATTAAAAAAAGTACCAAAAGTACACTTTTTTCATTTTACCCCCGTAGAGTCAACATTGGCAAAAACCTACATTGCAAATTTTAAGTTTTTAGGACCATTATTTAAGAAAATATAAAAGGTACCAAAAGTACAGTTTTTTATCCTTTTTACCCCTAAGAATCAACATTGGCAAAATCCAGCCTTAGTAGATTTATATTCCGGGAGCTGAACCTACATTCAAAATTTCAAGTGTCTAGGACCATTTTTTAAGGAAATATAAAAGGTACCAAATGTACATTTTTTTACCCCTTTTACCCCCTTAGAATCAACATTGGCAAAAATCCGGCCTTACTGGATCTATATTCCTGGAGTTGAACATACAGTCCAAATTTCAAGTCTCTGTGACCATTATTTCAGGAGATATAAAAAGTACCAAAAGTACAGTTTTTTACCCTTTTTGTCCCCTTAGAATCAACAATGGCAAAAAATCAGGCATTACTGGATCTATATTCCGGGAGGTGAACATACAGTCCAAATTCCAAGTTTCTATGACCATTATTTCAGGAAATATAAAAAGTACCAAAAGCACAGTTTTTTACCCTTTTTACCCCCTAAGAATCAACACTGGAATAAATCCGGCCTTAGTGTATCTATGTTCCGGGAGATGAACATACAGTCCAAATTTCAAGTCTCTCTGACCATTATTTTAGGAGATATAAAAAGTACCAAAAGTACAGTTTTTTACCCTTTTTACCCCCTTAGAATCAACACTGGCAAAAATCCAGCCTTAGTGGATCTATATTCCGGGAGGTGCACCTACAGTCCAAATTTCAAGTCTCTAGCTTCAGCGGTTTGGGCTGGGCGATGATGAATCAGTCAATAAGTCAGTCAGTCAGTCAGTCAGTCAGTCAGTCAGTCAGTCAGTCACATTACTCTTTTATATATATAGATAAGCGAAAAAACTGAAAAATTAACGTTTCTCCCCCCCCCCTCATTTTCACCCAATAAATATGAATTTAGGCCGCTAAAAAAAAATCGTGTCACTTTATTTTTCCTACTCTACAAAATAAAACCAATTCCATAAAGATCGGCTGGGACACCAGGGAGACTTCCTTTATTAGCTAAATTTCCGAATAAATTGATTGATCGATTGTCAGAACGAAATTGCTTTCTCAATGTGCATAACCCAAAACGATTAAATCGTTTATTGGGTTATTGGATTCCTTATTGGTCATTGTTCCTGTAGGTGTTGTATTTATTTTTTACCTTTTGTTAGAGACTTGCTTCATTGGGATCCAGGGAGCTGCACGATCTTTCGGATTTGTCGTATGTCAAATTTAATATCTTAGAAAATTCATTAGGAGCTTAAAGTAAAAAATAGTGTACCCTATTACCGTCTCGTGGCATCACAACGGACCTCAGAGTCTATGTGTGCTGACGTAAAGCGATTAAATACGATTAATGTGCTGCACATACTGGTTTACAATTGTGGAGCATTCAGTCAGCAGATGACGTCAGGAGTAAGGTTGTTGATATCTTCAATATTAAATGGGAAGGATAGGACTATGCCCAATTTCTGTAGCTATGCGGGAAAATTTTACATCGAGAAAATTAAATCAACAGCTTTTTTCTATATTACTCTGTAAACTACAACGTTTTTTATTTTTTTCGTTTCTGAAACTTTTTGCATAGTTACAGAAATCGGGAACTGGACAATTGTACAAAATTTGTTCGATCGATTGAAATTGTTAGAGATTTTATCGTTCCACCAGATTGTCCCATGCCTTACTTCGTCTTGATTTAACATGGCACTACTGCAAATCGCCACTTCCAATTTTTCTTCTCGTAGTTTTTTACCAGCTCCAAAGGGAAACTTCTAGAAGTTTACCTCAATCTGTAGGGAAAAGATATGTCAGCGTACAACGGGTATCTACTAATTTTCTTAGACTCTTGAAGAAGAGCTTGTCTTCTTCTTAGAGAAGGGGGATGCAGGCTCGCTATTATTGAGATCCACAATTTGAATGATACATTTGGAATCATTTGTTTTTAAGTTATAATTATATTGCTGAACAGTGTATTTAAAATATTAATCAATTTAAAAATGTTCATCCACTTATAGAAAAATCTGTAACATCCTATTTTGATCGAATAAAATTACCCGCCAATTGACCATTCGCTAGCTTATTGTAACTAAAAAATGTCTTAATAAATATTCACCTTTTTCTTTATCATTCAAGACATTCGTGTACAACCAAACAGACAGACGGACATAGAGACAGACAATATTTAGTACATATAAATTAAAATCAATATTTGTCTTATGGCCATATACACCTTAAAGTCTACACTCACATTTATCCACCTTATTCAAATTCATACATACTAAATAATGTCTCTCCCTCCTTCTGCTCCTTTTGGTTCCTGTTCCTCGTGTATGTTTGTATGGCATATTATGCCCATGGTAGTAGAATACTTACAACAAATATTTCGTAGTTCATACTCTGCTCGTATAATAAAAATTTCGTACATTTCAGAGTCATTTCATCTTTACCGACAAAACGTTACGTTTTCTCCAAATTGAATCGTTTACAAATTTTGTTACTCGTTGTACATAACGACTTGCAACAAACTAGTGTTTTGTTGTTGTTGCTAGTGGTGTAGTTGTTGTTTTAATTTTTTTGTTGTAAGCTTGACTAGATTATGACCATGTTGTATGTAATTTTTAGTTAAAAGTTTTATTTATTTTTTTTTTTGTTGTTGCTGTTTTGTTTTTTGTCTGTTGCAAAGCCAATTCAACCAACAAATGTTCATACTTGTAATCATACAGATAAACTTTAATGTTGTGGTGGACACAGGCAAAAAAAATATTGCAGAAAGAAAGAACTTTTAACATACAAAAACAATATAATACAACAATATTTTGAGGGAGTCAAAACCGAACGTACTTTAACCTACTGTGATTTCTGAAAGTATATTCAAAAATTATTCACAAGGGATTCGGGAGTTCGTTCCTGAAGGTTTGTTTAAATTTCCGGTTATTAATGGGTTCAACTGTCCATAGATGTAAAGTATTTAGAGGTCACTCTAAGTAAGCTAATGTGGACAAAACAGATTGAACTACAGGTATCTCGGGCACACCGTATTTTCTAGCAGTGTCGGAGAGTTTTTGGGATGCCGTGGGGTGTGAGACCTGCAGGGGTGCACTGCTTGTACCAAGCAGTCATTCGACTTTTTGTGACACATGCAAAGATGGCCTGGTGGCCGAGAACGGTGGTGCAATCTACTCGGGCTCTGTTGCATGAACAACAAAGAGCGACTTGCTTGGGAATTACGGGTGCTATGAGCACTACATCTGTCGCAGCCCTTAACGCTATGTTGGACATGTTCAAATTCCGACTAGGGAAGAAAACTTTGTTATAACAGAGAATGCGATCTCCCCGAAGATGATTATAACAAGGCCCGCAGATGATTATGAAAAGGGACCTTCCTCCTTGCGACATTACCATTTTCGTGGATAGTCTCAAAGCTCTGAAGGCCCTAGAATCAAACACTGTAATATCGGGAATCGTTAGGAATTGTATACAATCTCTTGTCGAATCAGTCAGCATACAGTCAAGCTAATCTGGGCACCTGGAAGGCTTGTACAAAACACCCTAAAAAAATGGGTCCAAAATTTCGGATTAAAAGGGTGTACACCAATACCCCGGTTTGCGTCGCTAATTGGAACCGGAGAAACGCGACGCAAACCGAATCGACGCAAACCGAAGCACGATTTCAAATACGTTTCTATTGATTTTCGTTTAATTGGTTCCAAAACTCATAATTTTAGCTGAAAAAGTGAATTTTCAATACAAAATACATTTTTTTAAATAAAAATTAACTTAAACTGGCAACCAGTAGACCACCTTCACAAATATTAGACTAAAATGGGGAATCCCCTTTTTCTGTTTAAGCTTTGTGAATACAATTATACATACATCCATTATATTTATGCTAAAAAATATATATTATCGACGCAAATCGAAACACTGACGACGCAACTACGAAGCCATGCGACGCAAACTGAAAAATAATAGACGCAACTTTGAAGCCATGCGACGCAAACTGAAACAAATACGACGCAACTTCAAAGTCACAGAAATTTTCAAACGACGCAACTTCGAAACGACGCAAAATGAAGCGACGCAAACAGGGGTATCGGTGTACAGAGAAAAAGATTCCTTGCTTTAAGCTAGTGTTTAGTTAATTAAATATTGACTGTTGCATCTGAATTTTTAGATATTCAACAAATTTGGTTCTTTTTATACTTGCGATTTTTCATTTAGGGGTCATTTTTATCAACCATTTCCAACCTCATCCCGTTACAACCCTTATCCCGAACTCACTTCCCACCATTGTGTAGGGTATACAAAACTTTAAAATGAACAGAGCTAAAAGAGTTTTGACCCAGCAGTCAATCTATTTTACAGTGATTATGATCTGAAATCTGTTTGGCGAAAAACAACAAGAGTTGCAATTTAAGTTCAAATTTAAAGTTAAGTACGAGTAGTATATGAGTTTATAGACAATTCATTTCAATTGGTTGTTCGGCTGTTTGTTTTTCAGCATATGCAAATCGTTGTTGTTGCCATCAATGTTAAGCGGCATTTCATTCATATTTTATTATTTTTTTTTTTATATAATTCCTATTCACAACTTTAAGTTATAAGAGTACTCGTAAGCGGTCTGTACCGAGTTAACAAGGACTAACACAAGCATTTGAAATTGGCTTCGGAAATAATAAATATGGCAACATTAATCTGAGCGATTGAAAGCTTCAGGCCCTATAAATCCCCGGGAGCTGATGGTATAATCCCGGCTGAGATGCAGCAAGTTCGGTGCACCGTTCCGAAGGATTTCAGACAAACTCATATTTGCATAGAGTGATTGACCTGAGGGTTCTTTGGACTAGGAAATATGTTTAGATCAAGTGCACATCAAGGGAAACAGCTTTTAATGAGTTGATTGGTATCATTTAATGAGTGAGAGGGATCGCTTTTGGTAAAGGAGTACACTATGGTGGCCTTTCTTGGAGGGGGCTTTCTGAGTCTGGAAGTAAAGCGTGGAGTCGTTTTATTACTGGAAAATATACTTGTCAATAGACGCGTAACGTCTGAATTGTGAGCGACTATTATATCTGGATTTTTCAATAGGGGCATACTACAGGAAGGTGTTCTTTCTCCACTTCTTTGGAACCTGGCACTGAACTCAATTCTTCTCTCTCTACAAGCACGATACCGGTAAAGGAAAAGTACCTACTAACATTAAGGGGCATTCGTTAGGGTTCTGTGAAAAACCTTTCTTAATGGGCAAAAGACTGTGGTCTGGAAGTTATTTCAAGTAAAACAGAGCTTGTTTTCTTTGAAAGGAAAAATAAGATTCCTGCTTTTGATCTTATTTCTCTGGACGGCACTGAAATCGCCTTCTCAGTCAAGAACCTTGAAGTATTCCTATACTGAATGTTGAATATCATGTGTAATATTAAGGAACGGATGAAAAAAGTAGAGATTGCTTTAAATTCCTGTAAAAGGGCCATTGGAAAACGATGGGGTTTTAGCCCTCAAGTCATTCATTGGATATATATAGCAGTGGCGCGTCCAATTCTGCTGTATGGAATCATTGTCTGGTGGCCTGCTTTAGAAAAAAAAACTGTGTCTTTATCACGAAGGTACAGAGACTTAATAGCACGTTGCAATGGAGGGGCAGCGATTGTGGCCATAGCGCGATCTTGAAGAAGATAACAATACCACAAAATGTGGACTGTGCTCCCTCTATGAGCCTTTTTGAACGCCACTTTACCACTTTAATACCATCCAGAGAGTCTTTGATAGGGGACATTCCGGGAAGTGGCGCCACCATAAGTGGGCTTTGGAGTCTATTCGGAAAAGCTTGGACTGAGCCTGACTCGAAGATTGCTAGATCATTCCAGTGTTTACCAGGCAGAGATGCTGGCAATAAAGGAAGTGGCTGACTGGTTGAGCTGCAATGTCTTGTCTACAACCGCAGTCAACATCTATTCTGACAGTCAAGCTCCGGTCAAGTACCTGGATTCAAGGTTTCTGAAAACAAGATCTGCCCTTAACTGCCGCACGTCTTTAAATGAGATGACGAAGTAGTTTAACAGAGAAATTCCAGGGAATTGCAAAGCCGATGAGCTTGCAAGACTAGGAACTACTTTACGGGTTCCAACAGAATTGGAATGTGTTGGTATGCCTCTAGAAACTTGCAAGCAAAACCTACGGCTTTGTTCCGCGAAGGAGACTAATCAAAGATGGGCAAATGGATGGACGTGTGAGACAACACGACTAATTTGGCCTTCTCTTAATCAGGGCGCACAAGAGCTGATATCGCTTCCAAGAGGAGAGATTTCAGCGGTAATTGCTATAATTACCGGATACTGTCTTATAGGGAAGCAAGCAGAGCGGTTAAATGTGCCGTCGAATGACTTTGCCGGAGTTACATGGATGAAGAGGAGTTGGAAACTATCGAACACTATATCTGCCATTGTCCGGCACTTTCTGGTCAGAGACTTGCTTCACTGGGATCTAGGGAGCTGTACAATCTTTCTGATTTGTCGGATGTCAAAATTCAACATCTAAGGAGTTTCATAAGAAGCTAAAATTGGTTAACGACAGGGACTAGTAGGGACACCTATTACAGTCCCGTGGTATCACAATGGACCTCAGAGTCTACGTGTGTTGATATAAAACGTCAGCAGCCACTTACAACCTAGCCTAACCTAAGGGAACCCCATTACCGTCCTGTGATATCACAACGGACCTCAGAGTCTATGAGTGCTGACGTAAAAAGTCAGCAGCCACTTACTAAAAACCTACCCTATAATTCTTAACAGTTGTTATTAAGGACTTAAACGACAATAGAAGAGAATTTTAGAAATGTGGACTCAAATCCTTATTTTTTTATTTTCTGGTATTTTAAAAGCCGGTAACGAGGTACTCTACATAAAATATTTTGTATGGTTTAGTTTCAATATTAAAACTTTTCAAAATTTTTCTTTTAAAAAAAGTAGAAATGGGATGTTCGTGCTATTCAAAAGAAAAAAAAAACATTCGTAAAAAGATGTATGGGGTTTATAAATTTGAAAACACTTCCATGTCCTCTTTGATTTGGGACAGGCAATATATGCTATTGATGTCTCATTTATAATGTGTGCAATGGAGTTTTATTCAAGAGTTGATCATTGTTCATTTATTTTAAATGGTCTGATTTTTAACATTAACCCATTATGAGGAAGGGATTAAGGAAATAGCATTGAAAATTATGTCCAGAATATCAATAAGAGCAAATATTAAGAGAATAGACGAAAAAACTGAATTTCTCACAAAACATAGATTTACTTAGAACCTCATACCACATCCAGTAATAATATTGAACTTTTATTAAACGAAAGGAATAAATTCGAATTATTGAACGCAAGGTGACCCAGATTCGCCTATTTTACAATGCAGGTCAATGTACCACAAAAATTAAAGTTGGGATCGTGACCAAAAATTTGTGCCAAATTTGAGTTCCCCGCCACGATCGGAAGTGGATGCTACATAATGATTTGTGTTTTCAAACTTCGACGAAGTCTTTGGCCCAGTTTCTGTAGGAAGAACGTCAGTTAAATTAAAATTTCAAATGGAGTCTTCGAATTGTAAATAAACCTTTTTTGAATAGCATGTAGAAAGGGACCTAAAAAAAGTTTAAATGCTTTTGTGATCTACTGACTGCCATAAATTTGTTGGTTTTAAAAGGATTAATTTTGTTTAATCAAGTCATTTGCATGTTATGATTTCTTTGACAAAAAACAAGCGCCTATCGTAATGATTTTTGTCAATGCATTTATATCTCATGTTTAATTTTAAATGTGATAAATTATAATTTATCAATAAATATAATTTTTAAAGAGGTTAGGCACTAGTTTTGGAACCAGTTTTCACTTTATATGTTATTACAAATGATTAACGGTTTAGACTAACATATGACAGAATGTGGGGATTTTATTTACCAAAGATATCAATGGTTTAATGACACACTAATGACAATAGAACAGGGGGATTTAAAAACTGAACACTGAGTTTGGAAATATTTCAAAAACAAAAATTCTAACCGGAAAACTTAAATGCTTTCACTGAATTGATTTTAATATTTAAAATGAAAATATTAGATTTGTATTTATAATATTTAAGCCACCATAGAATATAGAATAAAATCATGCATAATCAGCGGGAGCAACCCAAGTACAATATTAATACCTGGCAGACAGACAACAATGTGAACATCAAATATCCCAAAATAAAGGGACTCATGTGGTGAATACAACTAAAAGGGTTATGCCGCCACTGAATATTTTCAAAAATACAAATTCTACTGAATACTCAAAAGCTACAAAACAAACCGAAAGGTGAATTGAAATAAATGACACAATAACCGATTATAATAATGAAATAAATATTTGTTGGATTTGTATTCGCCAAAAAAAATACAAATCCCCACAAAGATCATCAGCATCATGTGGTAAGAAGGAAAGAAATAGTCTTTTTAAAAAAACATAAACATGCGTAATATTAAAGATTTATGAATTAAAAACTAAAATATATTAAAATTTCAATACAAAAAGAGAAGATTCACTACAAAAATACAATACGGAAAATATACAATGATGGTTTAAATATACAACAAGGTGGGGGTAAACATTTAATTTGGTTGAATTTATCGAGGGAATTATTTTTTTTTAATATGGAAGGCGTTAGAATGTAGTACCATACCACTCAATTGGATCTGATTTCCAAATTATTAGATCCTACCTGCAGCGTTAAAATTATGAGGTCTACTGACCTTATATTTGGAAAGGAAAGGAAAGGATAACGTTGTTATATGATTCAAGTTTGAGTCTTTTCGCGTGCTCTCCGATCTTTACATGTTAGCAAAGCACCAAGACTTGAGATACCTCTCCAACTCGTGTAAGAAGAGCGTTTGGTATATTAGGAATGCCACGCTTGTCTCGCGACCATACACAAAATCAATGTACACAAAATATTCCTTGCCTTGTTAAGAAAGTGCTCGAAGGGTTTACTTTTGATATTCCCATGCAAAGTTGCGTCAGATTCCGCTTTCGAAACATCACCGCAAACTGTCGTAGCTCTCCAGATATTTCTTAAGTGAGCCCTGACCTTATAACTTTTACCACCTAGCATGCCCTCAACTCTGATCTGAGCAGGTATGAAGTCCGGACTTTATATCTGCTGAAGAACGGACTTTTGTGAACTTTCGGAAATCGGATTGGGTTAGATTTGAGAAGATGGCGGAACTACAATTGTGGCATTTGACTTCTCCCTCGACAACTTCAGAGGGAAAGAGGAACATCAGAAAGATCTTTGTCGATGCAAAGAAGGAATGTTGTCTAGCATATAGACAAAATTCTGAGATTAAACCTCTAGTCTCTACTCACTGAAAAGATTTGTGGCTACGGCACCTACTTGACCTAAGGCTAATATTACAATTCGCGAAAAGAACTAACGCGTTCTATCAGCGTCCATGAGGATTATTTTTGTGGTTTCGCTATGGACCAACCGGTCTATGTGAGGAGTCTTTGACTCCGTCACCTCTAACCTAACCTACGGCACCTAGAAAGTTGGATAAAGATTCTTTGGTTGACCATAAAGAACCTTTCGAATCCCGCAGAAGCGGAAGACCCACACTCAAACAACTACCAAAGGTTCGGTGCTGTCTTAAACCAACAGTTTGTAGAGCATCCAGCTAGACCCAATAGGGACCACTGAGACATCCGAAGAAAGATTAGATCTCTACCTCTGACAGAAGATATAGATATCGCTACG
This sequence comes from Pegoplata infirma, assembly GCA_963921195.1. Lineage (NCBI taxonomy): Eukaryota > Metazoa > Arthropoda > Insecta > Diptera > Anthomyiidae > Pegoplata > Pegoplata infirma. The sequence continues at coordinate 322,763,782 of OY992536.1, read as the reverse complement.
GAAGATGTCTCTAAAGCTATCCGGGAAACAAAACCTCCACGGTAATAGGGCCCGTGGTCTTGCATTCAGCTTCTGTGCCAACTCCATGGAGATTTCAGATATGTGAAAGCTTGGGAATATTGTTCCCGTTCTCATAACCATTCTGTCCCCAGTGGTTAAGGTCCTTGAATCTGTCCTTCTTCCTTCTATTTGGGAGTACCTCTCAATGTCAGACCATCAACATAGCTTTCGTTCTGGGCACAGCAAAACGACTGCGCTGCGCGAGTAGATCGTCCCCTCATCGACTTTGCCTCCCCAGTCTAATCGCCGTCCATTAGCAATACAAAGTGGAGAAAACTCTAAACAACGCAGAACACGACTCACAGGGGTGGCAATAGGTTATCAATTAATGGCACCTGAAGACCATCTACATGGGGAGACCAAAATTCTGCCCATTCGGAGCCAATGCTCCCTTCTCACTCGTCAATTTGTAATTCCGAGTTATATGACCGAGAACTTCAACGATATTAGTGTCGTGGGTACGTCGGCTCCGGAGGTGAGACAAATGAGTGCTGACCTACGCTCCGAGAAGACGGCCGAAGGTCACCTCACCATGCATAGTGTCAACCTAAAAAAGGCGCAGTCCCGGCATCACTCCAAGATTGTCTCTAAGAGAGGATAAGAGACAATGTCGTATTAGGTGACAGGCCTTCTCCCCTTTCCGAATCGGAAGTTGAATAATTACCTGACCAGAGTTAACTCAGCCGCCTGTCCTCTTTGAAACTCTGAACTCCATAACCCCATAAACCTTTTAGAGTGCCCGCTCCGGCCCACCACACTAAAGTCAATGTGATCCAATCAAGGTAGCTCGCTTAGTTAGGTTAGGTTGGATAGGTGTCCGCCATTTGGCGAATTCATTCGGAGACAATAAGGTCCATTGTGATTTCCGTGTTTATTTTTTCTTATTTCTCCTATGTGCCACCCCATGTCTGATTCATACCATTTCCTGCAGACTGAATACTTATGTCACAGCGAATTTTACAGTCAACATCCACTTACAATAGGGTGGCCCAAAATTCCTTTTGCTTCGCTACAGGTCAACGTACCTTAAAAAATGAAAGATGGTATCGTAACTAATATTTTGAGCCAAATTGCAGCACCCTACGACGATTAGAAGGGGATGCTAACTGATCACATGTGTTTGCAACCTCCGAAGAAATTTAAAAAAAAAATTTTTGCAATCCTAAAAATTACTACATGGAATGGTATCGCTACAAGAGCAAATAAGTCACATATGGCCATTTTGCCCTAAGGTTGCCTACAAAGGACAATAAGGACATTTTAGTTTCGATTAGGAAAAAAAAAAAAAAAATTTTTTGGATATTATACTCAAATTAAAGATATTTGTATTACCTTTCAAATGAACTTTATCGCAACTTAATGGTCCGCATAGTTTTTGATTTACAGCGGTTTTAGTGAAATGCAGGGTTCCGCTTTTTTTAATATGTATTTTTTTTTGTTTAAGGACAAACTTAGGACAAAATGGCCACATGTGAATTATGTGCTCTTGTTACGCTAGCATTTCATATGGTTATTTTTAAGATTCCAATAAAAAAAATTTCAAGATTTCTTTGGAGGTTGCAAACACTTATGATGAGTTAGCATCCCCTTCCAATCGTTGTAGGGTGCTGAAATTTGGCGCAAATTGTTCATTACGATGCCATCTATCATATTTTGAGGTACGTTCAGTTGTGAGTTATACTTGGTATTTTTCCATATGTTGTTGGGCCACACTAACTTACAACCTAATATTTTTATCATGTTCCCAGAGATAACGCTAGCCCCCAACATGCTGCTCGTTTTGCGAACATCGGTGAAAACTCTGGAATCAAATCCAGCAGTCTGGTCACCTCTGTTCTGCCCCACCCGAAATTAAAGACGATGAAGAGCCTTTTAAAACTAATTCTCGAAGTATTAAGGTAACATTATCTCTGCAATAATGAGATCACCATTTTTTCAAGTACATAGGTACTGGATTTCTATTAAGCCTTTGTAGCAGCCGTAAGCCAGAATCGGTCGTGCTGGCACTACATAAGGTTATCATATTTCTTGATAAACCTAATACCGTCAAATATAATTATATCTGAAATTTCTAAATGACCTTTACGTGTTGCAGTTTCTAAATCAGATGGCGAAACTGTTTTACTTGTTTTTTACTTAAACATCTTAAACCTGAAGAGTTTCAAAAATAATATGCTAGATAAATTTTGAAACTAATGTATACCAGTTATATGTGATGGAAATAAAAGATGTTACGGAAAGTTCGAAACTCTATATTGTATTATATACCGCAATTAACTATTCGTTTGTTCCTGATGCGCAGCAGATTCTAAATAAGCAGAACGAACAGTTTGACATTTTAATCTGTTTAAGAAACACTATATCACTGCTATTCATTAAAATCTTCTTCTTTTTCGCTTAACTCCCTGGGGAGCATAGACCCTCTCAGGGAATCTTAGATCGGAAAAATGTTGGATAGAAAACTCTCCATTCTAGTGTTTGCTCTGAAATAGTTGTCTGCCTTATGTGGAAGTTGTAAATAACTGAAGAAGTTGAAAGGCATCGAAGACTTTCTCTGAAATGATCCTGCGCTTTCCAGATCACAGGGTCTTCGGTTTTTCAAAATTTTAAATCACTTTTGGCTCCAGAAAAATTAAGAGATTTGCTACAGATAAACACAGAAAATGTTCGAAATTGCATACCAAAGCGTTTCAGCAAATGGCGCCCAACTTGGGGCCGATGCCAAATCTCAAAACGAAACTAAGAAATTATACCCAATAACTGAATGTCGGGAAAAATGCACCTTATATTTAAAAAAAAAACATTGTGTAATGGCTCAATGTCGAGAGACAGGATTTTTCGACTACTTCGCCTTCGAAATCACAGGGTCCATTTATTACCATGATCTTCGTAAGAATCAGAAGTTAGTTTAACAGGAATATTTAACGGTCCCGTAGTATCACATGTGATATAAAACTTTATGAGTGCTACCACATGGTTTTGGCACCCACTTCTATTTTACCAACTATTTAATAGAATAAATTTAAGATGAGCATTCACTAAAAATAATTTTACGATCCAGTCTAATACACATAGTGTTGAAACGGCAGAATATTTTTCGCAAAATACATTCAAAAGAGCAAAATAACTGAGAGATTCTTATCACTAGCATATGCGTATTTTGGCGGCTTTTTGTGTGAAAAGATCAGCACAAACATTTATATATGAGCAAATTCAACAAATCATTAGTAGGATCAGCAAGATCAACATAAACGATACGATACATTTTCGAACATTTCAAAATACACAGATTTATTAAGATAGTCATCGTCAGTCGCCCAGCGTATGTATGTCTGTCTGTCTTTCTTTCTATCTTCTAAAAGTTTAGATTAAAGATTAAACAAAGATTTAACAATTTAGTTTTGTTCATCTTTAAAACAATACATTTTTGATCAAGTAGTAACCATAAATTTCCCAAAGATATTTGCATTTTTTTCTTTCGGTTTTCTGTTTAAAAATTCCCCAATTAGTCAAAAATAAAAAAGTATTTTTTTTTTCTGCAAATCCCAAAATTTCATATTGAAAACTTTGTGAATCTTTTTTTACTTAATGTCAGCTCATTTACACCTTATTCGTGATTATTAAAAGCGAAATTAATTAGTAACAATTTATTTATGTATTTATTTATTTTGCAGAATCTAAAAATGATTTAGTATAGTGACCCACTTTTAAAGTACTTCACTTTTCTGTTCAACTGAAGACTGGCCTAAAATATTTTAAAATCAAAAACAGTTTGCCGCCAATTAGACTTTATGCTGCAAGTGCTTAATTTTTAAGATTTTTGTTTTTGTATATCGGAAAATAATGTGATCTCGCCAACACCAAAAACATACATACACTCACATAATTGGTAAGTTAATTTGCTTGAAATAGTTAGTGAATATTGTTAACTTTTTTTTTAGACATCAAACATACCGAATTTGTTTCGTTTTTGTTTTTTACATTTTAATAAATAGTTAAATAAAATGTTTAACACCTCGTTCGTAACCAACTCTATTAACAATTGAATTGTTTGAACAAAATAAATTTATGTGTGTAATCATTGTTTGTATAGCACAGTGATTTAATGTTTGTTTGAGGTGTATAACAATTTTTATGCCCTCTAACCACAGTATGGGGGAATACTCACGCGATGAAAAATACGAGGTGAGGCTCGTGAAATCTCGAAATTTTTTTGACTACTTTTTTGTAATTTTACAAGTTTTAATACCCTTCAACCACAGTATGGGGGTAAACTCACTTTGTCATTCCGTGTGTAACGAATCGAAATATCTGTCTTAGATTCGATATTTCAATGATGATCGATTCTAAGAGCTAGACTCTTGAAGTTTGGAAAAAATATGTCTATTGGTCTTGAATTATTTAAGTAAAGAAATTAGCAAAATCTGATCAGGGGGAAAAAATTTTCTCCTTTAAGAACTAAACCAACTGCTAAATAAATGCAATTTTTTACAATTTTTTTTATACCCTACACCACACTGTGGTGCAGGGTATAATGAGTTTGTGTTGATGTTTGTAACTACCCGAAATATTGGTCCTACCCCCATTTTAAAGTATACCGATCGACTTAGAATCACTTTTTGAGTCGATTTAGCGATGTCCGTCCGTCTGTCTGTCCATTTAAACGGTGTAAACACGATACAGGTCGCAATTCTTAATAAATTGACTTGAAATTTGAAACTTAAGACTCTTTTGGCCCAAGGACGAAATTGAAAAAATTGAGATTGAAAAAAATCGGTTCATATTTAGACCTAGCCCCCATACAAAGGTCCTCTTTAGTTTTGGCTCAAATGACTCTAATAGCTGCATTATAATAGGTATCTTTTCGAAATTTGGCAGGTAATCATGTTTTATCCACACAAAACACCGTTCCGAATTTTACAGGAATCGGACCAGTTCTTCTTGTAGCCCCCATACAAACCACCTTCCATAAATCTCTTAAATTTCATGAAAATAGAAAATATTTAATTTAAATTCTGTTTGTGTATGTTAAACGCGTACTCATCATCAGACCATTTTTAGACTTAGGTCCCATGTGGAAATTTCGCCCGATATTCAGTTGAAGCAATTTATTGTCAACAAAAAGAAGCCTATTCCACTCAAATTTGACTAGTGAGTGCTTTTTACACTTATTAAAGATTTGACAAAATATAGATCTAATCAGTCCATGTTTGAACTTGGGACCCATTTTCCGGGAAACTCTGGTGTAGGGTATTATATGGTCGGTCTTGACCGACTATAATTTTCTTACTTGAAAATTATGTCAGAAGAAGTTCAAAGTCCTGCCGTTGGATCCAAAGGACCAGAAAATGTCAATTGTTGTGGTCCGCCCCCTTTTGTGGGCGTGTATAAAAAATAGTGATAAAATTGTAAACCTATAGTACAAAAAGTATAATAAATGAATTAGTAAACATTAATCTTGTTTTTTCTTAAAAAAAGTCAGAATTTTAATACATTTTTTCTACAGAAAAATTCTAAAACTTTTCCTGAAGAAAATTTTCTTATTTTTCCCCATAGGAAAATTTCAAGATACCGAGACTTTTTCCCCTATAAAAATTTCAACGGTTGAAAAACATTTTTATTTTGAGAAAGATAAAGATAAAAAAAATTTGAGATTCTTGGTCATTTTTCCTAGAATAAAACTCTCACATAATTTTATTTTCTTATTCCTTTTCTCTTTCCTTTTTACCCATCTTCTCAGATTTTTTCCAAAGTAAAATTATCAGATTTTTTCTAATAAAAAATTCTCAAATTTTTCCTATACTAAATTCTTAGATTTATCCTATAGAAAAATTGTTAGAATTTCCTACAAAAAGTTGTCAGATTTTCCTAAAAAATTATAAGAAAAATTCAAAAATTATTCCTATCAAAATTTTTTCTTAAAGAAAAAGTCTTAAGGGTCTGACACAATGTCGGAGTACTCTGTACTACAGAGTACCATCTCTAAAAATAGAGATACCATCATATAAAAAATGTGTAAGTGCGAAAGAGAATGGAACAAAATCCACTCTCTGGCACAGAGTACTCCGTCATTGTGAATTCAGCTTTAAACTTTTCCTATAGAAAAAGTCTAAAATTTTTTCTATAGACAAATTCTCAAATTTTTTTTTTAGAAAAATTCCCAAATATTTCGTCTAGAAAAATTCCCAAGTTTTTCGTATAGAAAAATTCTCAAATTTTTGTCGAGGAAAAAATAAAAATTTAATTAGTCCGAAAATTTTTCATACAGAAAAACTTTAATATAATTTAAAATAAAATTTTTTCTTTAGAAAAATTTTAAGATTCTTTGACATTTATCCTTTACGAGTAGGGAATGCCGAGCTCTGACTGAAATAATAACTGGTCTAGGGCTGTCAAACGGGATCTGTTTTTTAAAATCCCGGGATTCGGGATTTGAAAATCGAAATCCCGGGATCCCGGGATTTTTCGGGATCACGGGATTTTTCGGGATCCCGGGATTTTTCGGGATTCCGGGATTTTTTTGGATTAAATTTCTTTGATTATAAAAGTAAAAAAATAGTAGACTCTTTATGTTTCAATTTTATTGTGCATATTAAGGGGCTACTGTGTGTTAGTTGGTAGCGTGCTAGCCTATTAAGCAGGGAGTCGTGGGTTTGATTCCAACGAAAACCTTTGGGTCGATTTCGCTACAACGAAATTACTAAAATAAATGATTTCTAATTATTCTTATTGTTATTTAAAGGTAATTAAAATATTAAGTATACGCCACTTATGCAGTTTTCAAGTAATTATTAATATTAAATATTTAGCAATGAACTAAAAAAAACCTTAAGGGGTTTGTTATGGAAAATGACAACTTTTATTTGCTTTTGGTTTCATCCCATTCCGATTTTGGTGTTGCACTGTATAATTTTAAAACTAATTTAAAGAAAATTTAAAATAATAAAAACATTTATAGGGGAAATGTAATAATATAATACATTAGACTTGCATTTTTTTGTATAAAAAAAGTTTTTCTTCCAATTTTGAACGGTCCGGAAAATTTTTTTTCTCCTAGACCAAAAAATTTGAGGCCAATCGGATTAAATTTACCCGTAGCGCTCTTTGATCAATGTTTTGGTTTTTTAGAAAATTTTCGCCAAAATCTGCCAACTTTGGTCAAAGGGCTCCGTGACTGTGGCTTAATGGTTAGTGCGTTGGACTATTATTCAGCAAGCTGGATAGAATTCTCAGCTCAGCAAAATTCGTGGCCAGCTACGTTGAAAATTCAAAAATAGTTTTAGTTTTAATTTGTTGATGTAAATGTAACAATAATTGAACAAAGTTGTATTTTTAAAAAAAAATTCTCATACATTTTTAATGTTTCAAAAATCCCGGGATTTGAGCTTAAAAATCCCGGGATTCGGGATTCATTTTATGACAAAAATCCCGGGATTTCGGGATTCGGGATTTCGGGATTGACAGCCCTAAACTGGTCATTGTCTTATCGGCATCCATGCCAAGAATATTGGACTTATTTTAGATGCTAGTTGTAAAAGATGCGCTTCACCAGGAGTAGATGAAATGATAGAACACATACTTTGTCACTGCCCAACTGTGGCAAGGAGTCGGCGATCCATTGCTGGTCAGATAAGTTTCGGTACTTTGGAGGATATAACGCAAATGGATCTTAGGATATTGAAAAGATTCGCAATGACTTTGAACGTGCTTAACTTGCGCCGCTAGCGGAAAAAGTTTTGTGGTATCGCTATGGACCAAGAGGTCTATGCGAGGTGTCAATCGGACACCGCCACCCTAACCTAACATAGAAATGTATCATACAAGAATTTCTATTTAAAATTTCTCCCATAGAAAAATTAAAATTATTCCTATGGATTTTTATACCCTCCAACCACAGTATGGGGGTATACTCACTTTGTCATTATGTTTGTAACGCATAGAAATATCGGTCGGAGACCCCATAAAGTATATATATTATTGATTTATGATCGATTATAAGTCATTCTATGAATGTCCGTTCATCCGTCCGTCCGTCTGTATAAAACACGATTCAGTCCAAAATAAAAGAGCTAGACTCCTGAAAATTGGCACGAAAGTGTCTCATGTTCATAGGCCGGTTAAGTTCGGAAATGGGTATAATCGGATAAGGGGCAAAAAAGTTCCCCCTTAAAGAACTAAAAAACCCTCTATAAAAACGCCATTTTTTACAGCTTTTTTGCATTTTTATTAAACAAATGAAACCTTTTTATGTCAGAAGGAGTTAAAAGTCATATACTTAGACCCCGGGGGCTACAAAATATTGTTTTTTTGTCCCGCCCCCTTTTATGGGCGTGTATTAAAAAAAACATAAAAATTATGAGAAAATGGTATAACTAAAGTTCAAAAAGCATAATAAAAAGTTTAGTAAACATTTAACGCATTGAGGAAGGTATCCCCCAGCACCCACCATAGAGCCCCCTCCAAAAACGGCCCTGATTTTTTTTATGGATTTTAACATGTTGGAGGGTATCAAAGATTCGGCACAGCCGAATTTAACGCTCTCACTTGTTTTTTTTTAATTTTTCCTATGGAAAAATTCTTGAATTTTTGTTATAGAAAAAATGTCTCCAAATCTTAGAATTTTTCTAAATGAAAAAGTTTCGAAGTCTGAAAATTTTTCTATAGGAAAAATTTTCCTGAATTTTTCTACTGAAAAAATGTATCAGAATCTGACACATTTCCTACAGGAAAAATTACTCGAAATCTGAATTTTTCTATAGTTAAACTGTTTAAGAATCTGAGACTTTTTTTAATGAAAATGTATCTATCATATACTTTTTCTATAGAAAAAATGTCTCGAAATCTATGACTTTTTTTGTAGAAATATATAATAGGGAAAATGTTTCAGAAACTGATAGTTTCTCTATAGAAAAAAATTTTTCAGAATTTGAGACTAAAATGCTTCAGAATCTAAGACTTCTTATTGGGAAATGTCTCAGAATCTGAGACAAATTACGTCAAATTACGTCTTACGCGACTTAATTTGATTTTGGTTCGACCCTAATAATGAAATACTTTTTAGTGTGAAAAATTTTTCAGAATCTGAGACATTTTTTTTTAATGATAGATTTTCTGTAGAAAAAATGTCTCAGAATCTTGTACTTTTTTTACAGGAAAAATGTCTCAGAATCTAAGACTTTTCCTACAGGAAGAATATCTCCGAATCGGAGACTTTTTCTATATGAAAAATGTGTCAGAATCTTTGACTTTTTCTATAGAAAAATGTCTCAGAATCTGGTACTTTTTTTATAGGAAAAATGTCTCAGAATGTGGTACTTTTTCTATAGGAAAAATATCTCACAATCTGGTACTTTTTCTGTAGGAAAAATGTCTCAGCATCTGTGAATTTTTTTAAAGGAAAAATGTCTCAAAATATGAGACTATTCCTATAGTAAAAATGCTTCAGAATTGTATACTTTTTATGGGAAAATATCTCAGAATTCTTTTAATTTTTATTTAAGATAAAAATAATTCATTATTTTTGCATTATTTATTGTTTTACTTTTATTAATATTTTCCATCACCTGTCTGTTTATCGTAATTTGTATAGCATGTTAATTATGTGTGCTATAATAAACTATTAACTAAAAGAATTATCTTCAATCATGTCTTTAATTAAACATTTTGTAATTTATTATGATCTCATTTAAGCCCTAAAATTAAGCAGATGCCAAAAATACAAATGTACAAACAACCTGCATATATACCAAAGAAGAAGAAAAATCAGTTAAGAAATGAAACTACACTGTAATAAGTACATCTGCCGTAATGATCTTGTAAATTATAACGCTCCATTTGAATATCAATATCAAATTGAATTCAAACAGATTAGAACCTTTGTAAAACCCCAATAAACCCAGCAAAACTTTGGTAATGGGTAGTGATTATATAACACATTACCAGGTAATGCATATAACTTATTTGTAGCATTATTTTATGATGTCTTACCAAACATTTGTTCCACAATGTATTATTTTCAAGTGAAAAATAATGCATTACTAATAATTTGCTACGTAATGCATGATTATTGGAAAAAATGTATTTCATATTTGTTATTTCTAAACATTAAATCATGGACGACTTATATTTGGTTACATTATGTATTATTTGAAAGTTTGAAATAATGTATTATTTATAATTGGATGCATAATGCATTACAATAACATAAAAAATAATTATTTTATAAAAAAAATCCATAAGTTTAAACTAGAGATGGGCTCACGACAGGAAATTTCGAACGACACACACTCACGAGCATATTTTATCTACTTGCACTCACTTACAATCACGTGAGTAAATTTAATACAAAATTACTTTTTCACTACTCGTAACACCTTATATATTACGTTCTGGTATGCTATATTATATACCTTACTCGTAACCTATAAAATATCATATATTTTACACCTTACTCGTATTCTTCGTTATAAATTTATGACTTATTTTATACCTTACTGGTATTCTTTGTGATAATGTATATGCATTACTTTGAGTCTCATCGCCTGTTAAAATCATCAATGCTGCAATGTATAAAATAAGAGATCCTATACCTTATTTTATACCTTATTTGGTAATCTAAGTTTTGCTGGGAATAATAGAAAACTAAAATAGATTGATCTTTATTGTGACAATATTGAAAATTTACCCAAAAAAAAAAAATATGAACGTCATTAAAAAACAGGTATTTTAAATTAAATTTAAGACGTAATTTGAAGAAAACAAAATTAAATGACGTTTATATTTGTATTGATTAGCATTGGAAAAAAAATAATAGCATCATAAACACGAGTATTGATACAGTTTGTATTATTGAAGGCGTTGTTTAGTATCATCATTTTGGGAAATTCAAATTTAAAGAATTTCAATACTATTTTTTTTTTTTATTAAGATGGGTATTCTGATGATGACGTTATTGATACTTGTGCTATTATATAATTAAGTTGTAGAAAAATGTTATTTCATAGATATTAGGGAGGTAGTTAAAAATAAACTTAAGAATGTCTCAGAAGTTGAGACTTATTCTATAGAATAATTGTTTCACAATCTGAAAACTTTTCTATAGGAGAAATGACTTAAAATATGAAACTTTTTCTATAGGAGAAATGACTCAGGATCTGAGACTTTATTATAGGCAAAATATCTCAAAATCTGAAACTTTTTCTATAGAAAAATGTGTCAGAATCTAAGACTTTTTCTATAGGAAAAATGTCTCAGAATCTGACACCTCTTCTATTGGAAAATGTCTCAGAATCTGATACTTCTTCAATAGAAAAAATGTCTCCGAGTCTGATACTTTTTTATAGGAAAAATGTTTCAGAATCTGGGACTTTTTCTATAGGAAAAATGTCTCAGAATCTGAGACTTTTTCTATAGGAAAAATGTCTCAAAATCTAAGACTTTTTCTATAGGAAAAATGTTTCAGAATCTGAGTCTTTATCTATAGAAAAATGTCTCAGAATCTGAGACTTTTTCTATAGGAAAAATGTCTCAGAATCTGAGACTTTTTCTATAGGAAAAATGTCTCAGAATCTGAGACTTTTTCTATAGGAAAAATGTCTCAGAATCTGAGACTTTTTCTATAGGAAAAATGTCTCAGAATCTGAGACTTTTTCTATAGGAAAAATGTCTCAGAATCTGAGACCTCATCTATTGGAAAATGTCTCAGAATCTGATACTTCATCAATAGAAAAAATGTCTCCGAGTCTGATATTTTTTTATAGGAAAAATGTTTCAGAATCTGGGACTTTTTCTATAGGAAAAATGTCTCAGAATCTGAGACTTTTTCTATAGGAAAAATGTCTCAAAATTTAAGACTTTTTCTATAGGAAAAATGTTTCAGAATCTGAGTCTTTATCTGAGACTTTTTCTATGGAAAAATGTCTCAGAATCTGAGACTTTTTCTATAGGAAAAATGTTTAAGAATCTGAGGAGAAATATCTCAGAATCTCTGAATTTGAGACTTTTTCTATAGGAAAAATGTCTCAGAATCTGAGACTTTTTCTATAGGAAAAATGTTATGAAATCTGAGACTTTTTCTATAGGAAAAATGTTTTGGAATCTGAGACTTTTTCTATAGGAAAAATGTCTCAGAATCTGAGACTTTATCTATAGGAAAAATGTTTAAGAATCTGAGACTTTTTCTATAGGAAAAATGTTTAAGAATCTGAAACTTTTTCTATAGGAAAAATGTCTCGGAATCTGAGACTTTTTCTATAGGAAAAATGTCTCAGAATCTGAGACTTTATCTATAGGAAAAATGTCTCAGAATCTGAGACTTTTTCTATAGGAAAAATGTTTAAGAATCTGAGACTTTTTCTATAGGAAAAATGTCTCAGAATCTGAGACTTTTTCTATAGGAAAAATGTCTCAGAATCTGAGACTTTTTCTAAAGGAAAAATGTCTCAGAATCTGAGACTTTTTCTATAGGAAAAAGGTCTCAGAATCTGAGACTTTTTCTATAGGAAAAATGTCTCAGAATCTGAGACTTTTTCTATAGGAAAAATGTCTCAGAATCTGAGACTTTTTCTATAGGAAAAATGTCTCAGAATCTGAGACTTTTTCTATAGGAAAAATGTCTCAGAATCTGAGACTTTTTCTATAGGAAAAATGTCTCAGAATCTGAGACTTTTTCTATAGGAAAAATGTCTCAGAATCTGAGACTTTTTCTATAGGAAAAATGTCTCAGAATCTGAGACTTTTTCTATAGGAAAAATGTCTCAGAATCTGAGACTTTTTCTATAGGAAAAATGTCTCAGAATCTGAGACTTTTTCTATAGGAAAAATGTCTCAGAATCTGAGACTTTTTCTATAGGAAAAATGTCTCAGAATCTGAGACTTTTTCTATAGGAAAAATGTCTCAGAATCTGAGACTTTTTCTATAGGAAAATGTCTCAGAATCTGAGACTTTTTCTATAGGAAAAATGTCTCAGAATCTGAGACTTTTTCTATAGGAAAAATGTCTTAGAATCTAAGACTTTTTCTATAAGAAAAAATGTCATAGGATCTGAGACTTTTTCTATAGGAAAATGTCTCAGAAGCTTAGACTTTTTCTCATAACTCAATAACTCAGAATATGAGACTTTTTCTATAGGAAAAATGTCTCAAAATCTGAGACTTTTTCATAGAAAAAATGAATCTGAGACTTTTTCTATACAAAAAATGTCCCAGAATTTGCGACATTTTCTATTAGACAAAAGTTTCATAATCTAAGATTTTTTACAGGAAAAATGTCTCAGAATCTAAGACTTTTTCTATAGAGAAAATGTCTCAGAATCTGAGTCTTTTCATTTGGAAAAACGTCTCAGAATCTAAGACTTTTTCTATATAGAAAATGTCTCAGGATCTGAGACTTTTTCTATGGAAAAAAATTTCTCAAAATCTGAGACTTTTTCTATAGGAAATGTGCCTAAATCATAGACTTTTCTATATAAGAAAAAGGTCTAAGAACTTGAGACTTTCTTACCGGAAAAACGTCTCAGATTCTTAGAATTTCTATAATAATGTGTCTCAGAATCTCAAACGTTTTCTATAAAAAGGTCTTAATCTGAGACTTTTTATGTTGAAAAATGTTCTCAGAATCTAAAAGTTTTTCTATAAAACTTTTTCTGTTTTCTAAGAATCTAAGATATTTTCTATACGAAAATTATCTTAAAAATTAAACTTTCTCTACAGTAAGAGGTTTAGAAATCTGAGACTTTTTCTGCGGAAAAAAGTTCTTAATTGAAAAATCGGCTTCAGTTGTTAGGAAAAACTACTAAATTTTGTGATTGTATAGCTCTCCAATAATTTTTTTTTTTTTTTTGAAAAAAAAAGATCCCGGTTTTTTTTATTCGATGTAAAAAGCTACACCCGCCACTGGTTTCCAGGAACCGTTTTCATTGGTAAAATACCTCAGAATCTGAGAATTTATCAGCTATTTTTTCATAAAAGAAACCCCAGATTTAAAGACATTTTTGTGACATTTTTTAATAAAATATTTTTAGAATACTTTCCAAGAACTTGAGACTTTCTTACCGAAAAAACGTCTCAGATTCTTAGAATTTCTATAAGAATGTGTCTCAGAATCTCAAACGTGTTCTATAAAAAGATCTGAGACTTTTTATGTTGAAAAATGTTCTCAGAATCTAAAAGTTTTTCTATATGATTAAAAAAAAAAATTTTGAGTTGCACCCCCCCCCCCCCCTTGACTAATTCCTAGATACGTCGCTAATTGTCAGTGTATAAGGTAAACATAGTCTCATTATTGGTGCAAATCGGTCCGGCATGATCCGGCCTAGGCATGTGGGAAAAAATGCTGAATACAAAAAAATGTGCCCCCCCCTTAAAAGCTAAAGAGAATTTTCTATAGAGTACAGTGAATTGCATTACTTCACACTTTGTATTGGAACACTAGTGCACAAAAATCGTTCACAGAGCCTTCAAAAAACAAAGTATCACCCTAATAAATGTACATAAATTTATAATTTAATTTTTTTCCTTGTTATTTCTCTGTAACAAACAATATTGAAGTTAACCAATTTGTGTATTTGGTTGTAAGTATTTACCTTATTTACCTGTTTTCTTAATCATTATGAGG